>LPNX010841375.1:222217-250493 GCA_001517045.1 Pseudotsuga menziesii
CTAGCTTGAAAATGAGCACCTACATCACCGAAACTGATTATTTGGCCCACTTTTATTACAAAATCAATTTTTCCAATTAAACTATTAAAAAATAGCCTAAGTTTTGGAAAAATTAAATTTTAATAAAAAACACTGAAAAAACTAAAAATTTGAAAAATTGAAAAAACCTAGGGGGACTTAGACATGTTCATATGACTCAACCATGATGTCTATAATGTTTATACATTGACACATAGAATCTAATAAACTAAATAGGCCTAAATGCCAAGCCAACCACCCCAACTTTGGAGGTATGGAGTGAAAAAATCAGAAATTATCAGTCGTTTATTCAACAACCAATAATAACCAAGGGAAAAAACACCCTGGGCTAATCGGATTGACAAATAAAGTCTAAGAGACTGAGTCTTTTATAGACACTATCATGCTAGAACATTTATAACAATTCCCCCATGCGGTATGAACATGTGATATAGTACAACAAGCACTTCCCATAAGTACTTCCAAAGGTCTTCTTATGTCCGAACAAGTTATCCTTGTCCAGTTCACCAGGCTCACTTGATAGAAAAACCACTAAGTACAACTTAGGTGGTAACATTTTGGCTCCATGATATGTCCAACAATGGGAGTGTCTATTCAAAAATGCTACAGATATCTGTACCTTCCATAAGATTTTTACAAGTTGGATTATCTATGAAATTCGAATAGTCATCACTCCCATCCATGTCATATGTGGGGGACTCTTCATCCATGGCATCATGCTCCTGCCTATCCATGTATTCCTTGTATTCATAACAATCTTTTTAAGATAAAATTTTACAAGGCAATAAACTTTCCAAACCTTCATCAACATGTGGAGAACAAGGTCTAGTGTCACCACACACCATCCTGATCTTATCATAAGTTTCTTTACAGGATTATGTTATGATATCGTGAAAAGGATATTCAATCAAGGAAACCTTTTGGACATATTCAATGGGATCACTTGGTATGTGTTGCTCAGTGGATTTCTCTAGAGGGCTTTCTGGAAAGATATCAGCATTGCAACACACTTGAGAATACACCAAATCTTCAATTTCTTTAGCTATGGTGACATGAGGAGAGTCTTCAACAATGTTTTCCATCATGGGCTCCTCCTGAATCTCTTCAATAGGATCATCTTGGATTTTCCCTTCCTTAGAATCTTGCTGTGTATTGGGAGATACCTCATATTCTTTAATAAGCTGCTTACTTACTTCCTTTCTTGAATAACTATGAGGAAACTCTTTGATGGGAGTATCATGAACCTCCTCTTCACTCAAATGTTCAAGAAGTGATTCCAAGTCTTCAATACTTTGTATCATGGAAAAAGGTCCATCATATGTTTCCGTGTGATACTCTGTCCCAGATAGGTAGAAGGTACAGATATTTTCAAGGAACTTTTTTAAACCATTCATACTACCCCTACCATCATGCCACTTCTATAAAAACATCCAAATGAAGCTTGGAAAAGAAGTTATAGATTTATTTGGAAGGCCATGATAGAACCAACAACAGGCCTCACCCCAAAAAGTACTAGCAAACATTTCCATCATATTGTCTTCATGAATAATATTGGAGTCAACAATCAACTCAAGGAAAGATTCGACATGCTAGATGGCCGAATCACCATAATTTCTATGAAATGCCGGAAGCCAATTATATGCATCCCCCAAACCATTGCAACAGTTAGGAAAACCCGGGATGTTTGAGAAATCGATAGGCTGAAACATTACGGTTAACTGGGCACCATAATTCTCTTTTAATTCATCCATATCAAAAATTAATAGTATGCATTTGATATAACGATTAAACCTTGTACTGAAAAGGTGGAGCTGTCAAGTGATGATATTTAAAGGTTTTAACATGTCACCTGGGCTCATCTACACAGAACAAAACTTCACAAGTTTATGAGATAACAGGGTTTTATCGCTTCGATGGAGTCGCCATGTGAAAAAGAAAAATAAGCATTTATAAATCTTTTCATAAAAATTATTTTTTTGCTTTTAATTGTAAAAATGAAAACTGGAAAAAAGTTAGTGGAGTCGCTAGATGAAAATTAAAGATCTACTCTAAGCATTCATCAAACAAAGCAAAAATAAAAAGGAAGAAAACAAAATTTGTACTCGGGAATAAAAAGATTTATCCCTGGCAACGGCGCCAAAAAAGTGTTGCCACCTTTCACACACCTAGGTCATGTGGCAGAAATCTTCAAGCCACTCGGTGTGTCCTTTAGGGAAAGTCTTGAGTGAAGGCTGTCACCTTGTTCTTGACTCCTCCATTTAGGCTCAACTCCTAACAAATCCAAGGGGGGTAGACCCTATTAAGTTACTAAGGAAAAATTATTTAGTACGGTGATGTTAAATTGAATGAGTTACTTAGGAGTTTGAAATTTAACCATAAACAACCATAGATGACAAGATACAAAATGAGTGCACGAAAGCACAATGCTAAGTCACAATATATATATATATATATATATATATATATAGCAAGGAAATAACCAGTTCCATAAAATGGAGTCAAAAGATAATCAATGTACTTGCATGTGCTTGGAGTGAAAGTTTTGTGATTGCCTCTTGGTACGTTTTAAGTTAATGTGAAATATGAGTTGATTAAAATTAGGTGAAGGGAAGGGACTCCAGATATACCCAAGAGTACTTGGAGTATTTCCAAAACTAAACCATCATGGGGTACCCGCAAGGAATATCTGGGCTGAATGGAGTCTCTAGAGCTATTGTTCATAACGCACTGGTTAGGGTGTGACAGAGATCGGCGCCCCAAGGTCACTTTTCAGGAGTTCCCGCTTCCTTTGAGTATTTTTCCACTGTAATGGTTCGATTTAAGTGTTGGATTTTCACCTAATGGTTTGTCAATTTGGGAGAGTGAATCCTAATTATTCTAGTCACTCAAGTGCTTTTGATATAGCTTGACTGATCGGACAAACCGTAGCCAAGTGTAGAGCATACACACTAGAGTCTTGTCAATTTTAGTAAATTTTGAGATGGGTGTTCTTGTTAAAAAGAAAACCCTCCAGGAACCCATTTCAATCCAAGTGGATCTCAATCAGGGAATCAAGGAGGAATTAATTTTATAATAGCTGATGAAATAATTGATGAAAAAGAAAACACAGATACACAATTCCGGTTTTTCGATTAGTCGTACCACGCATCTCTTTCCCCTTTCAGGTCAATTGGGAAGTCATGGGGTAAGTATTAAGATTACTTTGAAATATCAAATATGGAATATGGAAATGATAATAAATCAAATTTTACTACCATGCATATTAGAACTACACTAGATTGAAAAGAGATGAACAAAAAGTAAAAAGTTGACACCGACACAAATCCCCCCAGGGAGGATGGTGAATAGGCTTGAAAGAACCTATTCGAAAGGACCTCCTCTTTTTATTAGCAACAATTTACAATATCAGAAAATTGAAATTGATGCACTTTGGTCCTTGTTATATAGGATCCAAAGGCTTATAACAAGCTTGTAACAAGCTTGAATTAAAACACAGCAGTGGGGGAAGCTTCCGGGAAGCTCTAGTTGGTCCAAGAGTCAGAAATTTGGTAGAGTATCCTTCTATTTTATGTAATACCTGATAAAAAATAGTGATCAATTAAAATTGAATGTGTCCAAACACACTTTAAAAGTGTTTTGGGTCACCACGCTAATTACCAAAAAAAAAAAAACTAAGTAAAAATTGTTAAATAGGGGTAATCTAATTTCTGCAAAAAGGAACCAAGGAAAGAAAGCTTTCCTTGGGATCTTGGCTTGCTGTTTGGGCAGCCAATGAGATGTGCACTTTTATTTCAGAATTTAAATCTTTTAAGAACAAAAAAGGAAGCTACCTTATGAGCAAGCTTTAGATCTATGCTTTAGCTACTTGTAAAAAAGGAATTTCCTACACCTAGATCTATCTTTATGAACTGATATTCTTTATAAATTATAGATCTAAGAAGAAAAAATATTATAAAATATATCTAAAAATATATATTCAATTTTTGGAACTAAATCTGATCATAAGATGGAGAGACAGGTAACCGAAAGATTGATTTTAAAAGAAAGGAGGAAGAGAAGGAGAAAGGCCTGTTGTTGGATGGATCTGCAATGGAAACTTGTTAGTGGAATACAGAGGGGAAATTTCTTCACAAAGATTTTAGATGTACAGTGGAGTCAAACTAGATCCACAGCTCATCCAATCCTTGCTACCTGAAAGCTAAACACACAATCCTGCATGAAACCTCATGAGATATGGATATATATATGAAAAAGAGACAAGAATTACATGCAAATAAACTTATTAAACATGTATAATATATATATTCTAACATATATGCTATGACATATAAGAAAAATAAGTAACCTTACTTGCCCAACTATACTCCTATTGATTCAGCTGAATTGTTCAAGCCAGACAGGGTTCAGATGCAGAAATTGAGAGAAAACCTGGCAACATTGATAGCCATAAGTCAATGCTTAATCCACACACATGACAGAATTACACCATTTTGCCTCCAAAGGTTCTTTATTCCAACAATCAAAATATTACAATAGTATTACAATAGCAAGCCCTTCAATCCAACTCTAACTATCTTGGAAGAGGTAGCCTGAGATTTATTTATACAAAAAAGGACATCCGACCCAGGGGGGGTGCAAATCCCAAGGAGATAGACCACTGTAGCTGAAGGAGATTCCATCAATGCATGGTCTGTGTCTAGTTGAGCCAGATCTGAGCTTCACTAAGTGAAACTGTCAATCGGGAGGCTGATCTGACTGACACCTCAACTTGTTGACTGAAGCATCCACCAAAACTCATCCAGATGAGCCCAAACATGTGGAGGAGAGAGGGAGTGTGAAATTCCCCATAAAGGATGTTGAAGTTCAACTCTGGATCTGTCCAGATAACCTCCTTCACTTAAGGATTTGTCAGATCCATTCAATCTGGTTCAGATCTGACTGATTTCAATCAAATAGGTTGAGAATCCACTGATCTAGGTTTTTGTATTTGCTCCATTATTCATCAATTTATTAATTAAAATAATCAATAATTGATTTTTTGGAACTTTCTAACCAGAGTGATGGAAAATCACTCAAAACTAGGAAATAGCGGGTCCATGAGTTTACATGGTGCTCTTAGCTTGAAAATGAGCACCTACATGACTAAAACTGATTATTTGGCCCATTTTTATTACAAAATCAAATTTTCCAATTAAACTATTAAAAAATAGCCTAAGTTTTGGAAAAATTAAATTTTAATAAAACACACTGAAAAAACTAAAAAATTGAAAAATTGAAAAAACGTAGGGGGAATTAGACATGTTCATATGACTCAACCATGTTGTCTAGCATGTTTATACATTTACACATATAATATAATAACCTCAATAGGCCTAAATGCCATGCCGACCACCCCAACTTTGGAGGTATGGAGTGAAAAACTCGGAAATTATCAGTTGTTTATTCAACAAACAATAATAACCAAGGGAAAAATAGCTTGGGCTAATCGAATTGACAAATAAATTCTAAGAGACTAAGTCTTTTACAGATGCTATCATGCTAGAACACTTATTACAATTCCCCCATGGGGTATGAACATGTGATATAGTACAACAAGTACTTCCCAGAAGTACTTCCAAAGGTCTTCTTAAGTCCGAACAAGTTATCCTTGTCCGGTTCACCGGGCTCACTTGATAAAAAACCACTAAGTACAACTTAGGTGGTGACATTCTAGCTCCAACTATGGGACGTGTGCTCAATCTGGTCTTTAAGGCAAGGATAGGATACGAGAACACTAGAATCTCTAGTTTATATACCTTGTAAAAACATCTCAACTTAACAAGAAAAACCTTAGTAGCAAAAGTTTTATAAAAAACCAAATGAACCATTAAGCTAATTTATTTAAACAAAATAAATGTAACTAACTAAAAGAAGAAAAGTTTTATTATAGCTAAGTATAAAATAGAAATGCAGAAAGTAAATGCTCTCTTTAAAGGAGATTATTTTCCTACTCTAAGCATGATAGAAAAAGGGTTAAGTGTAATCAGAAATCCAATGTAACCACCTAAGCATTTTATTAACATAAAAAAAATTCCTTGTCTTTGGTTACCATCCAAAGTAAGGATACCTTATTCAGAAATTGCAAATGTGTGTGATGATTCAGAATGTGCGTAATGGATGGGAGATCATAGGCATGAATAATGTCATGAAAAAATTTCCCCAACTTGTATGTGCTCATGCAAGTTGCTTCTATCCATGACTGGATAGGACTGATATGCCAATAAAAATGATGAGGACGACTGCCTACATCATCATACTAATCATCAAGGCTTACCAAATGATAACTTGTTGCACAAGCGCCAAGTAGCTCCAAATCATAAGGAACCTCTCTGTGTGAAAAAGATGGTTGAGACTGATATTCCATTGACTGCATCACATATGACTTTTCACAATGTTGTTTCTCAATGTCTTCATTAATGATACCCTTTTGTGGCTCTGCACAGTATGACTCTGAATGATCACGTGAAAATTCTAAATGCTCCTATTCCATACTAAGGTTTTCCCAGGCATCCAGATCTATGCTCCCCTCTATGGACGTATTATAGATTGGACTTCGACAAATTTTTGAATAGACACTCCCATTGTTGGACATATCATGGATGGGATTCTCCATAAGATTTTCACAAGTTGCTTTATCTATGAAATTCCAATATTCATCACTCCCATCAATGTCATATGTGGGGGACTCTTCATCCATGGCATCATTCTCCTGCCTATCCATGTCTTCCTTGTATTCATAACAATCTTCTTCAGATAAAATGTTACAAGGCAATAAACTTTCCAAACCTTCATCAACATGTGGAGAACAAGGTCTAGTGTCACCACACACCATACTGATCTTATCATAAGTTTCTTTACAGGCTTATGTTATGATATCGTGAAAAGGATATTCAATCAAGGAAACCTTTTGGACATATTCAATGGGATCACTTGGTATGTGTTGCTCAGTGGATTTCTCTAGAGGGCTTTCTGGAAAGATATCGGCATTGCAACACACTTGAGAATACACCAAATCTTCAATTTCTTCAGCTATGGTGACATGAGGAGAGTCTTCAACAATGTGTTCCATCATGTGATCCTTCTGAATCTCTTGAATAGGATCATCTTGGATTTTCTCTTCCTCAGAATCTTGCTGTGTATTGGGAGATACCTCATATTCTTTAATAAGCTACTTACTTACTTCCTTTCTCGGATAACTATGAGGAAACTCTTTGGTGGGAGTATCATGAACCTCCTCTTCACTTAAATGTTCAAGGAGTGATTCCAAGTCTTCAATACTTTGTATCATGGCAAAAGGTCCATCATATGTTTCCGTGTGATACTCTATCCTAGATAGGTAGAAGGTACAGATATTTTCAAGGAACTTTTTAAAACCATTCATACTACCCCTACCATCATGCCACTGCTCTAAAAACATCCAAATGAAGCTTGGAGAAGAATTTATGCATTTATTAGTAAGGCCCTGATAGAACCAACAAAAGGCCTCACCCCAAAAAGTACTAGCAAACATTTCCATCATATTGTCTTCATGAAGAATATTGGAGTCAGCAATCAACTGAAGGAAAGATTTGGCATGCCAGATGGATGAATCACCATAATTTCCATGAAATGTCAGAATCCTATTATATGCATCCCCCAAACCATTAAAACAATTAGGAAAACTCAGGATGTTTGAGAAATCAATAGGCTAAAACATTACGGTTAACTGGGCACCATATTTCTCCTTTAATTCATCCATATCAAAAATTAATAGTATGCATTTGATATAATGATTAAACCTTGTACTGAAAATGTGGAGCTGTCAAGTGATGAGCTTTAAAGGTTTTAACATGTCACATGGGCTCATCTACACAGAACAAAACTTCACAAGTTTATGAGATAACAGGGTTTTATCCCTTCAATGGAGCCTCCACGTGAAAAAGAAAAATAAGCATTTATAAATCTTTTCACAAAAATTATTTTTTCCTTTTAATTGTAAAAATAAAAACTGGAAAAAATTCAGTGGAGTCGCCAGATGAAAATTAAATATCTACTCTAAGCATTCATCCAACAAAGTAAAAAAAAAAGGAAGAAAACAAAAGTCATACTTGGGAATAAAAGGATTTATCCCAGACAACGACGCCAAAAAAGTGTTTCCGCCTTTCACACACTTGGGTCACGTGGCGGAAATCTTCAAGCCACTTAGTGTGTCCTTGGGGGCAAGTCTCGAGTCAATGCTGTCACCTTGTTCTTGACTCCTGCGTTTAGGCTCAACTCCTAATGAAGCGAAGGGGGGTAGACCCTATTAAGTTACTAAGGAAAAATTATTTACTACGGTGATGTTAAATTGAATGAGTTACTTAGGAGTTTGAAATTTAACCATAAACAACCATAGATGACAAGATACAAAATGAGCACACGAAAGCACAATGCTAAGACACAATATATATATAGTAAGAAAATAACCAGTGCCTTAAAATAGAGTCAAAAGATAATCAATGTACTTGCATGAACTTGGAGTGAAATTTTTGTGATTGCCTCTTCGTACGTTTTAAGTTAATGTGAAATATGAGTTGATTAAGATTAGGAGAAGGGGGGGGGGAGGGGGGGACTCCAGATATATTTGAGAGTACTTGGAGTATGTCCAAAACTAAACCATCATAGGTACCCAAAAGGAATATGTGGGCTAAATGGAGTCTCTGGGGCTATTGTTCATAACGCACCTGTGAGGGTGTGACAGAGATCGACGCCCTGAGGTCACTTTTCAGGAGTTCTCGCTTCCTTTGGGTATTTTTCCACCGTAATGGTTTGATATTAGGTGTTGGATTTTCAACTGATGGTTTGTCAATTTGGGAGAGTGAATCCTAATTATTCTATTCACTCAAGTGCTTTTGATACATCCTGACTAATCGGACGAACCGCAGCCAAGTGCAGGGCATAAACACCGGAGTCTTGTCAATTTTAGTAAATTTTGAGATGGGTGTTCTTGTTAAAAAGAAAACCCTCCAGGAACCTCTTTCGATCCAAGTGTATCTTAATCGGGGAATCAAGGAGGGGTTAATTTTATAATAGCTGATGAAACAATTGATGAAAAGGAAAACACAAATACACAATTCCGGTTTTCTAATTAGTCCTACCATGCATCTCTTTCCTCTTTCGGGTCAATCGGGAAGTCGCGGGGCAAGTATTAAGATTGCTTTGAAATCTCAAATATGGAATATGGAAATGATAATAAATCAAAGTATACTACCCTACATATTAGAACTACGCTAGATTGAAAAGAGATGAACAAAAAGTAAAAAATTGACACCGACGTAAATCCCCCTAGGGGGGATGGTGAATAGGCTCGAAAGAGCCTATTCGAAAGGACCTCCTCTTTTTATTAGCAGCGATTTACAATATCAGAAAATTGACATTGATGCACTTTGGTCCTTGTTATCTGGGATCCAAAGGCTTACAACAAGCTTACAACAAGCTTGAATTAAAACACAACGGTGGAGAAAGCTTTCGGGAAGCTCTAGTTGGTCCAAGAGTCGAAAATTTGGCAGAGACTCCTTCTCTTTTATGTTATACCTGCTAAAAAATAGCGAGAAATTAAAATCAAATGTGCCCAAACACACTTTAAAAGTGTTTTGGGTCACCACGCTAATTACCAAAAAAAAAACTAACTAAAAATTGTTAAACAGGGGTAATCTAATTTCTGCAAAAAGGAACCAAGGAAAGCAAGCTTTCCTTGGGATCTTGGCTTGCTGTTTGGGCAGCCAATGAGATGTGCAAATTTATTGCAGAATTTAAATCTTTTAAGAACAAAAAAGGAAGCTACCTTATGAGCAAGCTTTAGATCTATGCTTTAGCTACTTGCAAAAAAAGAATTTCCTACACCTAGATCTATCTTTATGAACTGATATTATTTATGAAATTATAGATCTAAGTAGAAAAAGTATTATGAAATAGATCTAAAATTATATATTCAATTCTTGGAACTAGATCTGATCATAAGAGGGAAAGACAAGTAACCGGAAGATTGATTTTAGAAGAAAGGAGGAAGAGAAGGGGAAAGGCCCATTGTAGGATGGATCTGCAATGGAAACTTGTTAGTGGAATACAAAGGGGCAATGTCTTCAAAAATATTTTGGATGTATAGTGGAGTCAAACTAGATCCACAACTCATCCAATCCTTGCTACCTGAAAGCTAAACACACAATCCTGCATGAAACCTCATGAGATCTGGATATATATATGAAAAAGAGACAAGAATTACATGCAAATAAACTTATTAAACATGTATAATATAGATATTCTAAAATATATGCTATGAGATATAAGAAAAACAAGTAACCTTACTTTCCCAACTATACTCCTATTGATTCAACTAAATCGTTCAAGCCAGAAAAGGTTCAGATGCAGAAATTGAGAGAAAAGCTGGCAACATCAATAGCCGTAAGTCAATGCTTAATCCACACACATGAGAGCATTACACCATTTGGCCTCCAAATCTTCTTTATTCCAAGAATCAAAAGATTACAACAGTATTACAATAGCAAGCCCTTCAATCCAACTCTAACTAGCTTGGAAGAGGCAGCTTGAGCTTTATTTATACAAAAAGAGAGATCCATCCTAGGGGGTTGCAAATCCCAAGGAGATAGACCACTATAGCTGAAGGAGAATCCATAAATGCTTGATCTATGTTTAGCTGAGCCAGATCTGAGTCTCACTGAGTGCAACTGTCAATTGGGAGGCTGATCTGATTGACACCTCAACTTGTTGACTGAAGCATCCACCAAAACTCATCCATATGAGCCCAAACGTGTGGAGGAGAGAGGGAGGGAAAACTTCCCCATAAAGGATGCTGAAGTTCAACTCTAGATCTATCCAAATCACCTCCTTTAGTCAAGGATTTGTCAGATCCAGTCAATCTGGTTTAGATCTGACTGATTTCAATAAAATTGGTTGAGAATCCACTGATATAGGTTTTTGGATTTGCTCCATTATTCATCAATTTATTAATTAAAATAATCAATAATTGATTTTTTGGGGCTTTCTAGCTTGAGTGATGGAAAATCACTCAAAACTAGGAAATAGCGGGTCCATGGGTTTACATGGTGCTCTTAGCTTGAAAATGAGCACCTACATGACTGAAACTGATTATTTGGCCCACTTTTATTACAAAATCATTTTTTCCAATTAAACTATTAAAAAATAGCCTAAGTTTTGGAAAAATTAAATTTTAATAAAAAAACACTGAAAAAACTAAAAAATTGAAAAATTGAAAAAACCTAGGGGGACTTAGACATGTTCATATGACTCGACCAGGATGTATAGAATGTTTATACATTGACACATAGACTCTAATAACCTCAATAGGCCTAAATTCCAAGCCGACCACCCCAACTTTCGAGCTATGGAGTGAAAAACTCAAAAATGATCAGTCGTTTATTCAACAACCAATATTAAGCAAGGGAAAAAACACCCTAGCTTGATCCAATTGACAAATAAATTCTAAGAGACCGAGTCTTTTACAGACACTATCATGCTAGAATATTTATTACAATTCCCCCATGGGGTATGAACATGTGATATAGTACAACAAGCACTTCCCAGAAGTACTTCCAAAGGTCTTCTTAAGTCTGAACAAGTTATCCTTGTTTGGTTCACCAGGATCGCTTGATAAAAAAACCACTAAGTACAACTTAGGTGGTAATAGGCAGCTCTTCCCCTTACTCTGGTTGTTGTCCTTGCCCCTTTTCAGCAATGGGGGATGGATTTTATTCGAAAATTCAAGGATAATTCCAGCAATGGTTTTTGTTGGATTCTCACAGCAACCGATTACTTCACCAAGTGCGTAGAGGCTATAGCCACTAAGACTGCCACTGATAAGGTGTTTATAGACTTCATAGAGGAAAGAATAATCACCAGATTCGAGACTCCCTTAAAAATAACAACTGATAATGCCAAAGCCTTCAGTTCCGAAAAAATGAATGACTTATGTTTTAAGTATGGCATTATCCTATCCCACTCATCTGATTATTACCCACAGGGAAATGGACTTGCTGAGTCCACCAATAAAAATTTAATGTCAATCCTCAAGAATATTGTGGGAGATAATAAGAGATCATGGGATAGTAGAATTAAGTATGATGTGTGGGTGGATAGAATCACTAAGAAGAACTCAACTAGTAAATCACCTTTTGAGTTGGTGTATGGACTCACAACCACCCTTTCGGTTAGTATGTAGATTCCGATCTTCGAGATGCTAAGTGAGTATGGCACAGAATAGGTAGAAATGGAGCAAAGAATAAACCAAATTATATAATTGGATGAATCCTGAAGAGATGCCCTTGATCAGTCACTCAGACATCAAAAAAGTATGAAGGGCACTTTTGATAAGTCAACCAGGCCGAGAGCTTTCCAAATTGGAGATATTGTTCTCTTATGGGATAAGAGAATGGAGAAGCCTGGAAAGCATGGGAAATTTGACAGCCTTTTGTTATAGCAGATTTCACCACTCCAGGTGAATCACACTTTGTATGGCCTTCCCCTGTCCCGCTGCAGACTCATTAGACCCTATGGACCACTTTTTGTCCTTTGATGTTTCCCTGATCATCCCTAAAAACATATGAAAAATGATACACGTGACTTTTTAACCTATAAGCGCGTACATACGTGGGTTTGACCACTAAAACCGCATACATTGGGATGTGTGCATAATCCAAATCCTTTTGGAGTTTTCCTTGACATGGATCTAACTCATTTGACTCCTGGCCTTCCCTATGCCTTGAGCTCACTTGGATTCGACCTTTCATTATCCCTTTGAGAGCTATATAAGGAATCCCTTGGTACATTGAAGGAAAGAAGAGAGAATTAAGAGCAAAGAAACTATATTCCATTGTTTCCAGAACTTATGCTTGAGTCTGCATCCCTTTGTCCCTTGGAGCACTTTTGTGTTCTTCCCAAGCTTGCCTTTTTCTTGTGAGTTTGCTATCAAGAGATGGAGGATTGAAGTGGTGGAGGCCCAAGTGGGGGATTCAGTTTCTCCGGTTCGTAGACATGCTGTCAGAGGTTATATCTTGTAATCTCTGATTTATATTAATAGAAATATCTTTTCCTGTCCAATAATGTGTGTTTGAATGAATATTTTATCCATGGGATTACGTCAAATGCTTTTAGATTCTTGATTATATATGCTAGAATAGATATAACACCATGAAATATAGAATTCTTGTATTGTTTACTTGTTGTTGAGGAAGTAATCTATCAATTCAAGCTGAAGATTGGAAAGCTCAACAGGGATCTACTTCAACCGTCCGGAATAAGGTATGAGGTCTGATCCTTTAGTGTTAGACATTTAATTTCTATTGCATATTGGAAAGGATTGATTTCTAGAGTCAAGTTGTCTGTTGTGGTTCCCCAAGCTATAGGAATTTCTCTCCATAACAGAATTGGTGACTCCACTGGGGAGCTCCTAGTAGTTGTCCTTTGGGGGTTGATTTCTCGGCATTCAATGTATTTGAATTGCTCTTTCTCTCTTGTTTCTGTGTCGAGTATGGGGGAATGTATGCCTGGTAGAGTCTAATTGGTGTGAATTTTGTCTCAGCCTATCTGTTTGCCTTGGTTTTATGCACCTTTTCTTCCTGTACACAGGTTTTTGACTTACAGTCGCGTATACACGCGGTTTCCTCTGTGATTTCCATGTATACACGTGGGTTTACTGCGAACAGTCGCATATACCCTTGATTTTTCCTTTTTGTGGAAGATATTTGGTTGTTGGGTGAATTCTGATATTTGCTGAGTCTCCTTTGGCACTGCCTGAGTCTATCTATACCTTTTTTTCTGACCAGAAACGTTTATTTTTAGGCTAAATTTTTATTTTTTATTTTTAAGAAAGTTCTTGTCATGGCATTTTCGGTTTTTTGTTTGAGATTAGTTCATTAGAGTTCTTTTACCTTAGTGCTTTGCTTGAGTACTGTTTGGGTGTGCTTGTAGAGTTTAGGGGTTGTAGAATCATTCTTTTTATTTTTGCATCTCTTTTATTTTCAAAAAATCCAAAAACATTTGCTTATCATCATGCATTACATTTTGCATTTTGCATTGTACTTGCACTAGATCTAGATTTGCTTTGGAGTACTAGTTAGGACTTCATATAGAAAAATTTGCATTCATCATTTGAAGAAGAATTGTGCATTTCACGTAGTAGCATACCTTGTTTTCATGGACACAATGCATTTGCATTGATTGTTAGGTGTGCATTTTACTTCTTGTTGCGTCATAACACCATTAGTTGCACGACCATATCCTATTTTTGAGTAATAAAGCCAACTAAAATCAACGCTAAATTAAAATGAATTACACTCTTTTCTTTTCTAGGGTGCACCAACAAGCTTAGGTTTTAGGATCTTGGAATAGTTCATTGTAAGTCAATTCTCAAAGATCACTAAACAAAAACATCTAGGTGTCTGTCCAAGTGAGTGTGTGAAATCCTTGGTATAACCAGTGTTTCTCAAGATCCTCGTCTCAAAAGGGACTTAAGAACAAGGCAATGTGAGCGGTTATTGATTGGGATGACCCCTAGTCATAACTGAGTAGCACCAGAGATATTTCCAGGATTGTATTCGTATTTGGGGGCTCTTTCGAGAGTTTTGGGTTTTGCTACCCTGCTCATATGGTCGATCCTACCTACGACTTTCTTCCTGAGCATTGATTATATTGAAGTGACCTTAGTGGCCTTACCTAGGATATCGAGGGGGTACTTGTAGAGGTTATTCTGCAGGTGTCCTGGCCAGGTTGGGGTCGGACAGCATAGTCACTTTACGCGTTGAATCTGAGGGCCATAATAATTGGTTACGTACCTCCGCTTGTTGTGTATGGGAGTCTCAAGAATATCTTAGGTGAGACATACCTGCTTCATTCAAGAGCTCACTTATCTAGCCCTTGTTTGCTTGCATTTGGATTTAGATTTTATTAGTGATTGCTCTGTGCACGATAGTTGGCCTAGGGTTTACGTAAATAGAGAGTCTTTGCTATTTTTTGAGTCATTATGGATTCGAGTGCGGTTCCTCACCGTTCTCATCGTTTAGCAGGACTTCTACCTTATACTTCTCCTCCTCCTTTGGGAGAAAGACCTAGACAGTCCAGGCGTACTATGTCACACATTGATTCACACACCATGGGAGACCATTCAAAAGATATTCTTGAACCACCTCCTCCCATTCGTGTTGACGATGGGGAATTTACTCCTACTTATGATCCTTCACCTAGATTAGCTGAGTTAGGTCCTATGATTTCTGAGATAGGAGCCATGCATGATAGACCTACTCACTCTAGGGCTGATTCCCCATTGACACGTTACCGGTATGGAATGCCGAAGGACGCCGAGACTCATTTTGAACCCGCCACTACTAGCTATGGTAGTTATGGTATCACCGGTTTTCCTATGCATGATTTCACATTTCATGTCAAATATGACTTCAATCCTAACACTATGCTTGGGGGTAATCCCATTCCTTACCATGCGGAGAGGTTTGGGAGCACTAGTCACATTGCACCTTCCATCCCAGCGGTGGAAGCTACATCATATATTCCTCCTAGGTCTAGAGTTAGCGATCCTATTAGGATACCGGACCCGAGACGAGTAATGATAGGTGGTAGCACGTATATTATTACCCATATTCCTTCATCCTCGGCCCCTAGTTCTTCAAATTTCCACCCTCCACCTTATTCACGTGGTCCTTCGATTCGGCACGTAGCTACGAGTCAGGTCTGTATTGTGGTTACTAGACCAATTGTGTCTCAAGTTTACATACCACCCATTGCTTCAGGAGGTTATGTTCATGCTTCTAGAGGTCAGATTAATACTTCCATGGCATATATCCCTACTTTCGGTATGTATATTCCTACTTCCGGAGCGTATCTTCCTACCTACGGAGTGTCTCATTGGGCATCACATGCGATGACCTATGGACCCTATTATGGGATGCAGTATGGACAGGGTTCTTCACCTTATGGAGACGAGTATCAACAACCTGCTTACTCTCCTAATTATAGCTTTGTAGCTCCTACTAGTCAAGGTCCACCTCATTATGGTGCTTCCATGCCACCCCATACAGGTCATACGGGAGGAAGGCACTATGGCCAAGGCCATGGTGGTAACCAAACCTATATGAATCAAGGAGCGGTCCATCGACCTCATCGTCCTAGGCTCCCTTTCCTCATGATGCTTAATCTTCTTGACTTATCGAGACTTATGAACGATCCTGTGGCTCATGACCCGGCTTGGTCGGCTGTCCCTACCAAGCTTCCTTAGGACATACCTAAGTTCGGAGGAAAACCGGGAGAGGATCTGAGCAAACACGTTACTACGTTCCTCCTATGGTGCTCTTCGAATTCATTACATCAGGACTCAGTCCATTTGAGACTATTTCAACGCACCCTCACAGGGCCTGCTGTGAAATGGTATATAGAGTTACCTAGGGGTGCTTTCACTTTGTTCGACGACCTTGCGATGAATTTTCTTAATCACTTCCAGCTACCAGTGCACTATGACGTTGGTACTGAACTCTTGTCGACATTTCGGCAAGATAAAGCCACCCATATTTCTGATCATATTCAAGAGTGGCGTAGATGGAAGAGATTAATTAAATCCTTTATACCGCCGGAGTTCCTTCTCGAGTGGTTCCTCAATCCATTATTGTCATATATCATGAAGGATGTTTCCACATCTGGAGTGCAGAATGAGGAACAAGTGATTTTTAGGGCATAGGAACTCGACTTGATCTATGCTCAGTCTGGTTTGTTGTATGAGATTATTCCCAACGCTCCTCATTCTAGTTTCGATCCCAAAGTCAAACCTGGACCACATGCCGATGGTATTGTGGGTTGTGCAAGTTCGAAACCTGTAGATTTGGTTGCAAAACAAGTTAGTCAATTGTCAATCAACCAATCTACTTCGGGACAAGCTACGGCTTCATCTCAACCCATCCAAACGGTGAATGTACTTTCTGTGCAATCATCAGACCAGAAGGGTAACCAGCAGCCCGGACGGAATAGAAAAAGGGTAAAAATAATAATCGAAAGGATGGGAATAAGAATGAGAATGCTAACAATAATGAAAAGAATGGTAGAAATGCTGGGGGGGGACAAGAAAGATAAATGTAAGGTTAAGTTCCCTTGCAAGTTATGTAAGGATGATCACCTCACTTACTTGTGCCCTCGGATTGATGAAGCTTCAAGATTCTTAGCACAAGGCTCAGCTGTGCTAACGAACCCTTTACTGCATAACCAGAATATGAACTCGAAGTCCCATGACTAGTCTAGTGATGATGATCCACCAGAGGGTAGTGGTCATGGGTGCCTTAACATGGTCCGTGCTGCTAAGGTTATGACTCGTGCGAAATATTATAGTTCGTCACAACCCAGCCCAGGCAAAGAGCCTGATCCACCAGGAACTCCTTTGAGCATTGAGAAACCTCTGGATAAACCTGAGGCTACACCTCGCATTCCTAAGGGAGTCTTCAAGCATTCAGGGCATAATCCAAATGCCCGAGCCGCCCAAAATTATTCAGTTGTCAAGGATTTGGGCCACACTCCTTGTGCGATTTCTACATTGGAAGTGCTTCAGAGTTGTCCTTCGCAAAGGAAGGAGTTTCTTTCTTCCCTTGGTGTGAACGGAGATGATTCTTCCTTGGTGATCAAATTTGAAACCGCAAGACTGCAGCCTCGCTTTCCCTACTATGTGTATCTTTTGGTGCACGTAGAATGTCTTGGTGTGACCTTCAAGCGCACTGTGATTGACGAGGGCGCTGCTGCTTCTGTGATGTCTTTGTCCTATTGGAAGGGTCTGGGTTCTCCTGAGCTATCTAAATAAGTGACTATGTTAACTTCGTTTGATGGGAGATCTTTTAGGCCGCACGGTATCCTTCCTTCCCTTAAAGTCCGTTTGGGGGGGAAGACTATTGCGATAGAGGTTGAGGTGGTTGATGCACCCCTTGACTACAATCTCTTGCTGGGTAGGAACTAGATGTATAGTATGAAAGCCATTTCCTCTTCCTTGTTCTGCATTGTATGCTTTCCACATAACGGGAAGATTGTAACAATTGATCAAATGGCATTCAAGAATCCGTCTGTTACCCCATCCTCGGGAACTTCAATCTCGATTGTTGAGCACTCTCAGCCGGAAACTAGGAGTGTGGGTGTAGGCATGTATCCATCCCTTATGGGAAGCTTTAGTTGTCCTGCACCAATCCTCATGATAGGATCTTGTTCCAATGAGGATTTGACATCTACGACCTGAGTGTCTTTTCGCATGACCCATATGGAAGATCCGTGGATTCTTCCTACACCGAGTACTTCGAGTGAGCCCATCGAGATGAGTGTTCTGTTGCCTGTAGCTATGATAACCTATCAAGCTAATCTCAAGAGTGTTGTAGAGCCTAGTCCTTCCTCTTCGCGAACGGAGGAGGAGGACCTACTGGCATGGGCAGTACAGTCTTCTCATGCCCACGACTACCTTGATACGGTTTTCCCTTTGGATGAAGCAATTATTGAGGCTATGTCGGGAGCTGAGCCACCATGGGAGGAACTTCATCATAGATCGTACTTTCTTCCTGAGCTCGACCGTTTGGAGCGTGAGGAGTTTAGGGCAGTTCTTAGTCAGAAAGTTGGTAGTCCTGTGGTTCCATTAAGCTCTCCTGGTCCGATGGCTGATGGAAACATGGTGAACATATCGTCAACGATTCCTATTAACATTTGTCGCAATCCTGGCACAATAGAGAATGTCTATATTGGGGCAGAATGTTCCCATGCTGAGATTCTGGAATATACCGAGCTATTCAAGGAATTCCATGATATTTTTGCTTGATCTTACGACGATATGCCAGGTATTGACCCTCGAATTGTTGAACATGAGATTAAGACTTACCCCAATCCTAGGAAAGCACCCACCATTAAGTTAGAGATAGAGAAGCCGTTGAAAGCCGGTTTCATCTATCCCATTCCCTTGACGGAGTGGGTTTCAAACCCCGTTCTGGTGGATAAGAAGCAGGGAGCGATCTGCATATGCACTAATTTCCACTATTTGAATCGTACCTATCCTAAGGATAACTTCCCCACACCATTTATTGATCAGATTTTGGATGAGTGTGTGGGTAGCGAGGTGTTCTCCTTCATGGATGGCTTTTCTGGGTATAATCAGATACATATTAAACCTGAGGACCAACACAAGACTACATTTATTTGTCCTTGGGGAACATTTGCATATCAGAAAATTCCTTTCGGAATTAAAAACGCCGAAGCTACGTTTCAGTGGGTGATGACCTTGATCTTCAACGATCTCAAGTCTATTATTGAAGTATTTTTGGATGACCTCGCTGCTCATTCTCGTATGAGGATGTGTCATCCCTATCACTTGAGATAGGTATTCGAAAGATGGCGGCACTAATTAGTTAGATTAAATCCTCATAAGTGCATCTTTTGCGTGAAGTCAGGTCGTTTGTTATGATTCATTGTTTCGAAAGAGGGTATAAGAGTCAACCCTTTGAAGGTTGAGGCAATACTTCAGTTGTCTCCCCTGAAGAATATTCGTCATATTTAGTGTTTGCAAGGCATGGAAAACTTCTTACAAATATTTGTTGTCAGCTTTTCCAGTTTGACTAGAGGCTTCATGCATATTATGAAGAAGGATACTCCCTTTGAATGGGATGAGCGAGCCTAGGAGTCCTTCGATGCACTCAAGCGAGCCCTAGCATCGGCCCCGCTGATTAGTCCCCCAGACTATAGCTGTGATTTATTATTATATGTGGTCACATCTTTAGAGATGATTGGTATGGTTTTGGTTCAAGAGGATCAGGAGCTCCAAGAGCATGTCATATATTATCTGAGCCGAAACCTTATTGACGTAGATATTCATTATTCTCATGTCGAGAAGCTTGCTTTAGCTACCGTACATGTGGTTCAGCGTTTGAGACATTATATTCTCCTTTTCCAGACCTTGGTTGTGGCCCATGTCAATCTGTTTCAATTCATCCTCACCCGTAGGATGATTGGGGGAAAGTATAATAAATGGATTGTCATTCTGCAAGAGTTTGATCTCGAGTTTGTTTCAGCAAAATCGAAGAAATATTTAATCTTTGCAGAACTTATATCATATTTTCTGAGAGAGGCCGAGGAGTTGGTTTGTGAAGATACATTTGTTGATGAACACATATTATTAATCTCAACGTTAGACCCATGGTATGGGGATATCATAGTATATCTACAAACACAGAAGACCCCTACTCACCTCTCGCGAGATGAACGACGACGATTACATCATGTCTCTAAGAACTACCTTATAGTGGACAATACTTTGTACCATCATGGGGTAGATTCCATTTTACGACATTGTTTAACTCATGATGAGGCCAAGGTAGTGCTTAATGATTGCCATGGAGGGGCATGTAGTGGTCATTTATCTGGGATTTCTACAGCTCAAAATATTTTGAGAGCGGGTTATTTCTGGCTGTCGATATTTAAGGATTGTATTGATGCGATCAAGAGGTGCCACCCTTACCACCTGTTCGCACATAATATGCACTCAAAACCTGCCCCGTTACATCCCATTATCACTGTTGGTCCCTTCACTGAGTGGGGGCTCAATTTTATGGATTGCAACCCAGCTTCGGCTGGGGGGCACCATCACATTATAGTGGCTGTTGATTACTTTACGAAATGGGCTGAGGCTATGCCTACAGTAAAATACGACAGTGAGACAGCCACTCACTTTGTATTCAACCAAATCATTACTCGGTTCGGGATTCCGAAAGAGCTTGTCACTGACCATGGCTTGCACTTTCAGAACCGTATGATGGAAGAGTTGGAATCCAAGTTAGGGTATAAGCAAGAGTACTCCTCTTCTTACTACCCCCAGGTGAATGGACAAGTAGAGGCAGTGAATAAATCACTCAAATCCATTCTCCAACGAACCATCACACAAAGCAAGATGAATTGGCACATTATGTTATACCCTGCTTTGTGGGCATATCGAACCACGGTTAAGACTGCCACTGGTTTTTCTCCATATTAGCTTGTACATGGAGTGGAGTCGATATTGCTGGTTGAATGTGAGATTCCTTCATTGAAGCTAGCTGTGGAACTCTTACCAGACACTTCACCTTTGGAGGAGCATTTGGTTCACCTTGAGCAACTTAATGAGTAGCGTCGGGATGCCTTGGTGGCTCTAGAGGTTAATAAACATCGCATTAAGGTCCAGTACGATAATTCTGTCCTTCTAAGAGTGTTCAGTGAAGGAGAATTGGTCCTTTTGTGGGATCAATCAAAAGAACCCTCGGGGGCAGGGAAATTTAATCCTATGTGGCATGGTCCTTACGTGGTCAAGCGTGTGTTAGAGAAGGGTGCCTATGAGTTAGTAGATTACGAAGTCACAACTTTGGCGGAGCCTAGAAATGGGCTCTATCTTAAAAAATACTATGCATGATATTTAGCGAAGGCTTCTTGTTGTATATTATTGTATAGCTTTGCATAGTTAGGTATTTTTGTTATCGTGATCGGGTTTGTGATTAGTTTCCATTTCTTTTGGCAGATGTCAATGGAATCTTCCACCTACATAGGATTCGCAGATGGTGCAAGCTGTCACACTCAACACTCAGCCTCTACTGCTTGGGTGATTTATACTCCTATGGGTTAGGTACTGTCTTCAGGAGGTGTATGTCTACGGCCATCTTCCAACAATGTTGCTGAGTATAGCACTGTTATTGAGCTTCTATGGGATGCCATTTCACATGGTGTTCTATATCTTGAGGTACATCTTGATTCGGAGTTAGTAGTGTCACAACTCAATGGTTTGTACCATGTTAGAGATCTGACGTTATCGAGGAGATTCTTGCATGTGGGATTGTTAGAATGACAATTTGACAATATAACATATATACACATTCCAAGAAATAATAATCAAGTTTCTGACTCATATGCTAACTACGTGTTAGATTGGCATTTGTTTCATTCACAATAAATTAATCATAAACACAATTTTTACACATGTAAATAAATAAATCGATCACCATAAAACTTTTTTATATACATAAAAAATGTGGTAATACATAGTGTCATAATACAAAGTTGGGGCTTTTAAAGCCACCACCATATAATACATGGTCATACAAAACATATACACTCCCAGGTGTCTAATACTGTGGAGGAGGAGGAGGGTTGTGATCATGGAACGTCACTATGGGTCTAGCTAGCCATCGAAATAAATGCACCCATGTGCGTGGTACACCCACCACCTGCCATTGCATGGACTCAGGTAAGTCTTTGACTTGCGCCATGGGAACTCTATGAGTCAGTCTCACAAATTTGGTATGAATGCTCTGGAGCGTTCGCTTCGCATCCACACCCATGATGTCATCTCCTCTTCCCCTCCGTCTATGACGAGGGAAGCCCTCTGGCCGCCATGGTCCCACATATGCACATAAATGGTAGATGTCACTATGTATTGTTGTGCAAAAACATGTCTTTTTGATTCCATATAATCAAGAAAATACAAAAAAATTAAATAACTCAAAAAATTTAAAAAGAGTGAGGGACCTATAGGCAACTTTGGAGTATATCAGGTCTCGCAAGTGATGAGAGTGAGAGCATGACAATGAGGGAATGAAAGATAAGAGAGACCTACGAACTAGAGTTACAGAAGACTCAATCATCAGTCAATCTATGCTTGAAATGACACAAGAGTGTGTCAAAACTATGGAGAAAAAAGTCACAGGACTTCGACAGAGATTTACAAGGACTTCGCAGGAAGCCAAGGAGAAACTACAGCAAGAGAAACTAGCTGTTAGTGGCTCAGGGGTGAGCCACAAGTAAATGTTAGGGGACTGTTGGAGTAGGGTCCCGCAGCTACAGGAAAAGCTGTTGTTTTGGAATGAGAAAGTCAAAGGAAATAGTACCTGAGCGGCCAAGAAGAGAGAGCTCAACCACTGCACTTAAGGTAGCGGCATAGACAGGAGGGATCAACTACCCTCATAAATAGAAAAGGAGCAATAGGCCAAGGTATTGAAGATGAAGTATAGAAGGGAAGCAACCGAGGAAGTGGCGCTTGTACCCACGATCAGCACCAGGAAGCGTGGAAGACTGCAGAGAGCTGTGGTGTGACAGAAAGTGGCAGTTCAAGTACAGATAGAACGACTGTCACAGTTAGGGTTTGGGTTACTATTGGGATAGGTTCATAGTGTTGTAATGGAAATACCTTTGGGATGCCTATATAAGCATGTATTTTGTATTGTAAAAGGTTAGCTATTCAGACATTTAGCTAGTCAGTCGATGATCTATTAGCTCATAGACATTTTGTATTATAGAAGAGCTGAGCTCTGGTTCTGTTATTCAGTCTGTAGTATCTTATTGTAACTAGTAGCTGACTCCTAGAGCGTGTATGCAACAATCCGTAGGGATTGAGAGAGAGAGAGAGAGGAAGAGTATATTGTAAGAGAAGCAATATAAGAGAAGAGAAGATATCTAAGAGAGAATGGATCCCGATGGTGTGCGCGGAGTTACCCAAAAGATCTCAGCTACATATGAGGTTGCAACGGAACTGTGTTTACTCTCCCAAGTTATAATATATAAACTAGTTCCTGTGGACGTAGCTTATACCCTAGAAGTGAACCACGTAAAATTAGTGTGTTGTGTGGTTGATTCATGTGATTGTGTTTACTTATTGCTATTTGTCATTCATTACATGAACTTTGCTTACAGTTAATGCATGTATGCTATATTTCAGTTACAAGTAGCATAGAGGTTTACATTCAAGTTGAACGAATTAAGTATTATGTGTATGATTTTACCAGTGCTTGATTTATGATAGTAACAGTTACAGTGTTAAGTGATTTATGTATACAACTTCAGCAAGATTGCGCATAGTCGATGTTAAGCATATTAGACCATAGAAGTCTAAGTGAGGCTATTTAACTCGGCTAGTGTACCTAAGGGAGAAAGGCCTTAGAACTCGAGAGTCATATTAATCCATACTATAGGAGATATCGTAAGTATAGAAAGGAAATATCGCATCGTCAGAGGAGTTGTGGTGTGAGATATCGCATGAGAGAAGGTGAGTAGAGGGGAAGGTTGTGCATCGTCTGCGAGGCTACGATGCGATAGATTCCTTCTCCTATCAGAGTCAGTGACTAAGAGAGAATATCACCTTGCAAAGATATCTCGTGGGCTAAGAAGAGGTAAGAACCACCAGGATGCCTCAGAACCTAGTTGAGGACACTTGAGTCCTTAGCCAACCCATAAGATCACTTTGGGTGAGACTTCAAGCCATTCTGCGGTCTATTGCCGAAAGGGCCAGTGAGTTAGGGGTGTTGTTGGTACATAACAAGTAAACCCAGGTCTTCCATATAGTAACCAACATCGAGATTCGTTACCTATATCACCATATGCCAATCCTTGTGGCAATGGCATGTCCGGATCCCCCCAGAAATCTATCCCTGCATAGGGGTAGTCATCAATGGCAAAGATCTGTCGTTGCCACCATGGAAAGAAGTCAGTTGGATATGGGTTGGCCACCCTACCACCCCCTAGTCTGTGCATAGCATCCACCCAATGCCATTGGGCCAGATCTCAAACCTTGTGGAGAGGAATGTCCACTCTAGGGCTCAATCCTGGAACACGCTCGAAGAAAAACGTGCTCAGAATACTGCTGAACCCGAAGTTCCGTACCCTTCCTACCTTACACTCACTGAGCTGTTGTTTCATGTTGCTCAGTAGTGTAGTACTCCAGTCATATATAGTGGGTCTCATGCACTCCACTGCATAGAACATCAGAGGCTGCAAGGCCTGGTGGAGTGATGCTAAGCTGGCTATCCTTCCCAGTGTCAACAATATGGCCTTTAGGCCCAGCACCTGTATAGCATTGGTAGGGACTTGACTCCCCGCCTTCTCAGTGTCTAGATAATAGTACACCGCAATATACTCGTCGATAGTCAGGCCACCCCCTGGCCCACCTTGAGAATGAAGGTTCACCACCTCCCCTCGTCTAGAAAGACCTATGATAAAGTATATGTCCTCCACCTATATGGTGAGGGACATCCCATAAATATGGAAGGACTCCGATTCTGGATCCCAATAGTCTACCAGTATCTGTAGCAATCTTGTTTTGGCCCTCAAACCACCAAGACACCAAAACTTGTAGAGTATGCATGCACGTAAAGCTTGTTGAGCCATTAATTCGGCCCTTACTGCTTCCTCTACTTCACCATGCTCGCGCTCTCTCCGCTCTCTCCACTCTAGCACCATCCTACAAAATAAATTGGAAATTTGCCCATTAGTTTAGTGAAAATTCATATGTGCAGCCTCATACATGACTTCTTTGAAAACAGCCGCATATGTACGTGGGTTTGAGGCCCTTTTCCACGTATAGCCAGCCCTATACGTGGAAAAAAACATCGATATCCATGTGGGCCACAGCGCACATTTTGGGATGGCTCAAAAAATCCATTTAACCATGAAAATATGTAAAAATTATATCAAAATGAAAGAGGAGAGCATGAGTAAATACCTGGAAGAAACAGTTGTGAATTCCGCCGGCTGGATCTCCTGGAATTTGCAGTTGAAAATCAGAGCTCAAATGGGTAAAAGTTTCAAATGATTTATATTTTTTACTATTTATAGAAAATTTTTCAAATATTTGAAAAATTTTACCCCATTTCCTATAGTTTCGACATTTTCTAACCATTTTGGACCATTTTTGACATAATTTGTGATGTAGAAGACCTTTTTCAGTGTCATTTCAGCCATTAGATTGACCCATTCGCACCGATATTAGGTATGATGTCCAAACTGGCATATAGGTTAGGTTCACCACCGTTTGCATTTTGCATGACCTTATGACCATATCACCATGTCCTTAGGTACAAACCCACTCTATTATGTCATGGAACCTTCTTGCTGCTTTAGAAGTGGCATGATATGAGTGGTAGAGCTTCACCTTACATGGGTACCCTAGTTAGTGCCTTATTTGCATTTGGTGCCCATGCTAACATTTTCTCCTTTATGGTGTGGGAGTCCATTGTATAGTACTGCCATGACATTTCGCAAGAGCCTCAACTCCTCTTGATCTTATGCTAGCCTATTTCCCTTAGGAATCCCTTATGTCAAGTTGTGAGTGCATTATCATGAGCTTTTCCTACCTTATTGAGCTTTATGTCAGCTCCCCTCACATTGCGTTTCAGCCATATAGCCCAAGCTTTTCTCATGTCTAGCCATGCAGAGCCATTTTTTATATCCTTTGCAGCTTGATTCCCTTTTTACAGGGAGGGGATTTTCCCCCAAGTGTCGACATCCTACACATGTATCATTGCATTGAACATAAGTATGTTCCACTGCTTGGAACTAGTTTGTTTTCCCTTATGACACTCGTATCCTCCTAGTTTGTAACTATAAAGCTAGTTTATTCTTTTTTCAAGATTTTCAAATAACTGAAAAAAGTCCAAAAAAAAATAAAAAAACCAAAAATCCAGACAAGGAAAGATGTTATCTTTGGCAGCTGTTGAGTCGTTTCACCTTCGAACAAAGCACTATATATCACATCCATTGGTTGGGTTATAGTTTGACTTTAGGAGCTGTACTCATTTATTTGAGTTTATCTCCACCGACTGGTTAAGCTCCTAGTCCCTATGGAGCCTCTGTTGATTCCTCCTGTGTCACAGAGATGTCCCAGTGTGCATATCAAGTCTATGATGCCTTCATTCAGTCACCATACGCCATTATTCTCTTGTTTGAAGGAAGCCGAAACCTGAGTCGGCCATTCCTCAGTTATCTTGACTTTGCATGTCAGCCATTCCCGGTACAGTTACTGGTTCGTGCACCTTATGATCGAGTCCTTCCACATTATACATCTTTGCTGAGTACCTCATGTTGGATGATGGGGGATGCCTTAATTCCATCCTTCCAGCGGATTTCATCCCATTGATTTCAGATCATTTATTCTGGGATTGGAATCTAGAGTCATTTTGAGTGCCTTGAGACTTGCAGTCATCAGTGGCAGTTTCTCTCGCCATCGATAGTTTCTTGGGAATACATCAATGTCCCTTGATTGATGGATCCTCTCAAGTGTTTGGCCTCAACACATTTATTCACACTTGTTAGTTTGCACTCTAGTACCTTGATTCACATTTTCATTATTGGTGGGTGATCTCGTGTCTATTAACGGTATACATTAATGACCAGTAATCAGACGATGGACTACTATGTTCGACCTCGACACCTCTATTCGCATAGTAGGACATGTACTCGTAGCGGTTTCTGTAGAATACTTTCCAGATTGGTGGCATCTCTTATATGCTACCTCCTTGATCGTGCCAGTGTTCATGAGATTTCAGCTCTCGTGACTTGATTCCAGTGTATGTCAGATATTTCCAGCCACTATGGAGATCTTGATCTATTATCTATCTTCAACCATTTTGGAGATCATGGTCCTTTGTATATCTTCATCATGGAGATTCTGACCTATGTATATTGTACATGGCGATGACCACATATGTGATATCATGTTTCATGCCTATTCATGGCCATTGTACTCTTATGTATCCGGGACTGCTATATGTATTTACAGTCATATGCAGAGTTGTATTATTGTACTATGCTGATTGGGTGGTTGGTCTTCCATTTGGGATTCTTCATCACTCCACTTCTAGGATGGACTTATAATGTATTTCGGCCATCGTATAACCCCTCTGATCTCATACATTAGGGGGCATATGTTATAGCGGATTTCACCACTCTAGGTGAATCACACTTTGTATGGCCTTCCCCTGTCCTGCTGCAGACTCATTAGACCCTATGGACCACTTTTTGTCCTTTGATGTTTCCCTGATCATCCCTAAAAACATATGAAAAATGATACACATGAATTTTTAACCTATAAGCATGTACATACATGGGTTTGACCACTAAAACCACGTACATCGGGATGTGTGCATAATCCAAATCCTTTTGGAGTTTTCCTTGACATGGATCTGACTCATTTGACTCCCATCCTTCCCTATGCCTTGAGATCGCTTGGATTCGACCTTTCATTATCCCTTTGAGAGCTATATAAGGAACCCCTTGGTACATTGAAGGAAAGAAGAGAGAATTAAGAGCAAAGAAACTATAGTCCATTGTTGCCGGAACTTGTGCTTGAGTTTGCATCCCTTTGTCCCTTGGAGCACTTTTGTGTTCTTCCCAAGCTTTCCTT
>LPNX010841375.1:256311-273510 GCA_001517045.1 Pseudotsuga menziesii
ATTCAATAATTTCCCCTAAGGACACACCAAGTGGCTTGAATATTTCTTCCACGTGACCCAGGTGTGTGAAAGGCGGCAACAGCTCGCAAGTAGCATTTTTTCGAAGAGAATTAAACTCTTCGTCCATGGCAGCTTGCCATCTCGGATATTTCCGAGCATGGTAGTAACACTTAGGATCTGAACCAATCATTAAATAATAGGGCTTGGACAGTAAATCATAATGTCAAGAGAGTGTAATATCTGCTCTTTGAAATTCATACCAGGTTCTTCTTGGATCTGCAGGATTTCCAATGTTTTCCCCGGCAGAAGAAAGTGTCTTCTTGGCCCAAGTTGAGATATTTTTTTTCACTTAAGAATATGATTCTGAATATGATATTTCTTTCCCACTGATATCATATATCAGTTCTACAAAATCAGAGTCATCACTCCCACTTGTACACCCAAATTGTCAGTAGAACAGGAAGGAAAATCAACAGAATTTTCTTCAACTAGCTCTACCTCTTGGAGAGGCTCATCAAACCAAACACTTATTTCAATGAAAATTTGTTTCATTTTGATATTAAGAAGCTTGAATACCTTGTATTATTATGATATCCAATAAACAAACATTCAACACTTTGCGATTTCAAATATTTCCTTTTTGTCAGACGGAATCTGGGCCCATGCAGTGGACCCAAACGCCCTGAAATTTGACACATATGGCTTGTGTCCAAAATAGGCTTAGAAACGTGTCTTACCTTTCATGGATAAGTGAGGTACTCTATTATGAATGTGTACATAAATTTTCATGGCCTCAGCCCACAAATTTGCATCCAATCCTTTTTCTTCCGGCATGCATGTGGCCATATCATTCAGAGAGCGATTTTTCCTTTCCACTACACCATTTTGCCGAGGGGTGTAGGGAATAGAATGTTGGATAATGATGCCACTGTCAGAACATATATTCAGAAACTAATAACTTATATATTCCCGTACATTATCCTATCGGAAACATTTTATCCTTCTCTCAGAGGAATTCTCAACTAGTGCTTTCAATTCAATCAATTTCTCCAATACTTTAGATATTCACTTGATAAAGAAAACCCAAGTGTATCTAGAAAAATAATCTATGAAGGTGTGAACATACTAGGATCCATTCATGGATGTGTTTGGCATAGTTCCACTGATATCAAAATGTATCAGCTCCCAAATACTCGTTGCTTGGTTTTCCTTTCCCCGATCAAACTTGTGCTCAGGGTGTTTGCCGACAATACAACCCTTACAAATTCCTTTGGTAGATTTGATGACTAGGAGACCTTCAACCATGGAATTTTTATGAATATTCTACAAGTATTTGAAGTTCAAGTGACTGATACTCTCATGAGAAATCCTACTGACCTCATTTCCATGAGTCAGAAGGGCAGTGGGCTTTGCATCTGTTAGAAAATGGGAAAACTCATAGGGTTTTGCATCATGATTTGCTAATCCTTTTGCAACAAGTTTACTAGATGCAATCTCATTGATTTCTACATCATTGGGGCTGAAGTTCACTCTCTTGGGAACTCTAGTATGATTCATTTGATATACACTCATGATTTTGGAGGCCAAGGAGGGTACATACATAACATCGAAAAAAGTGCCATGTTCAAGATTTCTACCTTGTTCCTTCGAAGTAATGGTAGAATCATCTCCCATGTGGATGGAGATGATTTTTTTGGTGTCCAGGGAAGAAAAATAATCTATGCTTGTGATCACTTGATTCAAAGCTTCAGAGTCTATGAAGAGAGAATTGGGCTTCGAGGTGCTTTCCATGAGAGCATGATCTCTTTCTTGCTGGAATCCCAATCTTTGTTATCTTTCTTCTGAATGTTCTCTGGAATATTGATGTTGTTTTCATCGAGAAGAGAGATCAACTCATCAAGTTTATTCTTCATGTAGAAATGTTCAGGGTGGAAGCCCTTCCCGCAATAGGAACACTTGACTTTCTCCTTTCCTTGGTTTCCCTTGTTCTTGTGCTTATTTGAGTTGGAAGGCTCTTCTTGCTGGTTCTTTTCTTTATGCTTTGGAGCATCAAATTTAGCCTTTGAATTATTCTGCTTCCCTTTTCCCTTCAAATATTTTGAGTCCGAAGCAAATAGAGCTTGATCTTTTGAGGATCTAAGTCCCCATCTAAATAAGATTGTGATGCTCATTTTTAACTGCTTTGATGAAGGCATTAAGAGAAGGAATTCTCTAGTTTGGGGTTTTTAGCTTCCGCATATGGAATGTTGAAACAAATACCAAATATTCTAGAGCAAGTTTGGAGATGATAGCTAGGATGAGCTGGTCATATTCCTTCTCCACCTTGCACTACTTTAGCTGGATCACTAAATGTTTGAATTTTGTGAAAATATCATTCATGGATTCAAAGCTGCTTGGTTTCAGGGATATCAACTCGTTCTCAAGTTGATAGGTATGAATATCATCTTATTTATCAAGCAAGGTAGTGAGATGATCCCAAATCTCATTCAGAATATTCAATCCCGAGATATGGAAAAGAATATCCTTGGAGATAGACAAGCATAAGAAACCATAAGCCTCATCTAGCTTATTCCAGTATTTTATCTTCTCTGCAGCAACATTAGGCCCTGACTATGTGTTCATTCTAACTTGATAGAGCCCTCTTGAAAGAATTTGAATCTCCATATCCTCCTTCCATTGGTGGTAATTTAAGGATGTGAGAGGATCTAGAGAATGAGACATGGAGCTATTGTAGAGAATGTAGTCAAGAACCTGTAAAAACCTGCAATCAACACAATAAAGTCATCGTAAGGTTGGAAAACCAGCACATTTCAGGAATTAATCACACCCAACATAATTAATCAAGAAAACTTGATCAACAATTCCTTTACTTGGGGTATTAAGTGGTAAACCTTCGGCTTCTGGTGCAGTGCTGAAATTTGAGATTTTGCTCAATGTGCATGCCAACTCTAGAAAAATTCATGTTTTCTTGAAGAATGAGCTTTGTCCCACCATGATATCTAATACCACATTACTTCTATGAAAAAAATATTTGAGACGAAACATAGACTCACAAGAGATTCAATACAATTTAGACATGAAATGATGCAACGGTAATGCAATAGGAGGTTGCAACTCTATATAATCAATAATAGAATAAGTAATACAATACAATGTCATGCAGAATGCATGAATTCCAAGCCAATATGAATTCACAAGGAGGTCATTAGAATTGCATGGATGGGTATAGGAGGTTGGAACTCCGTATAATCAATAATAGGATGAGTAATACAATACAATGTCATGCAGAATGCATGCATGCCAAGCCAATTCAAATTCACAAGGAGGTCATTCGAATTGCATGGATGGGTGTAGCTTAACTAAATGTTAGCAACACTAGACACACTTACTTAACCACTAATCTAGCCATAATTGAATCACATCAATTCCTAACTGAATTGGAGTGCAATAGATGACTGAGTCTAACTGAATGTAACTCATGACACATGTCACTGCATGCCAAATAGTAGGTGGTAGCACATCACTAAATCCAAGTAGCTCCAATGAAGTTAACTAAAGTGATACTAGTCAACAGAGGCAGTTGGAGGCACACTAGCTAACTCTAGTTCATCCCAATCAGCCCAAAATAGAAAATTACATAATAGAGGAGCCTTTACAACTTAGCTTAACTGATTGTTAGGTCAAACAACAATCAGTTAGCAATTAGGTGCACTTATGACACTTAGATCACCCTAGAATTGATCCCTTCTTGAAGAAGGAATTCCAGTTAACCTCCCCAATTGTTGGAAGGGGTTTTGGGTAAGTGGGTTGTGCAGCATCGCGGCAGCTGCACAAGCTCACATGATACCACACAAGAACATATCAGTGTGATGGGAGGAAGAATAACCGCTTTTGAATATTTAATGTATTAATTGACCACATTTTCTCGACATAGGTCATTAGTGGTTAAAATTTAGTTAGAAGTGGACATTTTATGTAAAGGCGCAAGATTATATATAGAGATAGCTTTACAATTGTAAGATAATCATGATCAGCTCGATATAAGTCCAAGTCAATATATGAGAGTGATCAATCTATTGTGATCTTTATATGGTCTTGACAAGTCTTCTTTTTTGAACAATCTACGATCTATATGATATTGAATTTTTGGATGTAATCAGTCTCCTACTGTGGAGAAGAATTATCTATTTTGGATCTGTTGCATAGAATTAATATGACAAGATGGTTGTTTCCTAATGCAGTCTTCTGTTTTCCTGTTTTCTCTACTGCGATGTCAATGAGAAGTGTATTGAATCTTTTTATGATTTACTGATGTTTCTACAATGAACTAATGATGCAATCTACCCCAATTCTATTAATGATTATCAAGCTTATTAAACTTGTTTTATGAATGATACTGCTGCGATATATGAATGATGTGATCTGTTAGATTCGTAGTTGTGAAGATGAATTGTGATAACTATCTTAGTTATGTCGAGTGACTTGGAGTAATATGATATTTATGTTGTCGAATCTAAAGATGCCATATCTTCCCTTATTACTGCTGAAAACTTGGTTCCGAAAGCTCTCCCTTGAACACCTTGGGTGCGACTTCATCCACTCTGTGGATGTTGCTAGGAAGGGTAAAAAATGTATGGGCTTGTGCTCAGTGATATTGTGTTGGTTGGGCGTTGAAAAAGTGTGAACCCCCATCGAAGAGGCTTTGTTGGCGGGTTTCACCAACAAATGGTTCCATTGTATTCTAGTTGGTTAGGATACTCAGCTCTCACCCGAGACACCCGGGTTCAAGTCTCTTGAACTGCGCAGAACTATAACCACTTGGGAGGAGTTGTCCATTTTCTTTGCACAGACATTTAGTTTCCAGGATACCAACCTAGAGGTACATAATGCATTGCAAATCATCCGCAATGTAGTAGTGAAGGTTGTCCCTGTCGCATACCCAGTTGATCCACATGCACATTGCTTGATGCAATCCATGATGACATGTTACAATCTATCTGGGGAACCTGAAGATGATGATGAGTTGCAGAATGTTAATATTCTAGATTTAGAAGGAAGTCGCGATGTTGCAGTGCTATACATACCGACGGATTTGAAGAGTCATCTGTTGAAAATCAAGAAAGTCAACATTGCATCAGAAGAGAACCCAAAATTTTCCAATATTGGGGACTATTGAGACGCGAAAACAATGTCCAAAATCACGGACATGCTGCATGAATTCTAGGATCTTTTTTCGACATGGTTCTTAGAAATGATGGGGATATTAGGGGGCTCGAGGGAGATGAAAATCTGGTTGAAACTAGATGCAAAACCTATACGACAAAGGCCGTATCAACTGAACCCAGGATACAAGGACTGTGTGAAGGCTGAGATCGAATGGATGATGGATGTTGGGATCATTGATCCTGTCATAGAATCGGAGTGGATAATCCCTATGGTGGTTCATGATAAAAATATCGATGAGTTATGAATTTGCATCGACCTAAGAAAGTTGAATGACACCTACATGCATGATCTATTCCTGACTCTGTTTACAGATGAGGTCCTTGAAGAAGTAGGGGGTCAGGAGATGTATTCCTTCACAGATGGATTTTTGGGGTACCACCAGATCCGGATTGCAAAGGAGGACTGTCATAAGACTACATTTGTCACTGAATGGGGTTGTTTTCAATATACAGTCATGCCCTTTGGGCTGAAGAATGCGCCAACAATGTTTTCTCAAGTAGTTGTCATTGTGTTTAAGGACTTTATTCAAAAGTTCTTGCAGGTATATATAGATGATTGGACAGTCTATGGGCTAATTAGGGACCATCTCGACAACTTGTGATTGATTCTATAAAGGTATTGACAGCATCAAAATGCATTATATTCTAAGAAGTACATTTTATGTGCGTTGTTTGGTATGCTACTCAGACACATACTATGTAAGGAAGTTCTGTTGGTTGATCCATCGAAGATTGTGCTAATTCTTAGTTTTCTACCATCGACGAATGTGAAGATGCTTCAGGCGATGGTGGGGCATATGGGGTACTATCGCAAGTTCATCAAAGGATATGCTGCAATTACTTCCCCTATGGAGAAGCTACTAAAAAAGGATGCTACATTTGAGTAGAGTCAGGAATGTCAAGGAATTTTTGAAACACTAAAGGCAAAGATCACCTCCACACCCATATTGGTATTCCCTGATTAGAACAAGGAGTTCCATGTGCATGTCAATGCCTCTTCCATTTCCTTGGGGGTTGTTCTTGAGCAACTAGGGGTGGGAGACCTGGATCACCTGATCACATATGCTAGTAGAAAGTTGTCCTTTGTTGAACGAAATTACACAACGGATGAAAGAGAAGGCTTGGCGATGGTTTATGCCTTGTAAAATTTCAGGCACTCTTTGTTAGGCAGTCACTTCAATATGTTCACGTATCATTCCTCCTTCCAATATTTGTTCAATAATACTGTGTTTGGGGGGAAGATCTATCGGTGGCTGCTAATTTTTCAAGAATTTGACATTGAAATAGTTGTGAAGCCAGGACAGTTGAATGCTGGTCTAGATCACCTATCTTGCATTGAGACCAGAGAAGAACCTACCAATATTAGTGATGCATTTCCATATGCACAACTATTTCGTGTTGATATCGCAGATGATCATTATGCCCCAGTCATTAAGTTCTCCGCTATTATGAAGAAAACTTCCTATGGCTTGGTGTACCACAGCAGACAGAGTAACCACAGAAATCAATCCTTTCCCATATGCAAGAGAATCCAAACATCTAACACTAAAGGATCCTGAAACATACCTTATTTTGGACGGTTGATGTAGATCCCCGTTGAGCTTTTCCACTCTCGCTTGTATTAGCAATTTTCTCTCTCAACATTCAGCAAACAAGACATGCATGCTATATAATGGCATTAGACCTACTCTAGCATATATAATCAATAACATATCAGCATTTAAAATAATCCATGGATTCAATACTCATTTAAATACACATTATTGGATAGGAAAAGATATTTCTATTAATATAAATTAGAGATTACAATAGTGGCAACCTCTGTTGGCACGTCTACGAACCGGAGAAACTGAGTCATCCACCTGGGCCTCCATCACTTCAATCCTCCATCTCTCGATAGAAAGCTCACAAGCAAAGGAAATATTGGGAAGAACACAAACTGATCAAAGGGACAAAGGGATGCAGAATCAAGTATAAGATCCAGCAACAATGGACTATAGTTTTCTTGGTATTCAATTCCTCCCCTTTCAATGTATCCAAAGGGTTCCTTATATAGTGCTTCAATGGGGTAATGGAAGGTCAAATTCGAGTGATCTCAAGGCATATGAAAGGCCAAGAGACAAGTGACTCGGATCCACATCAAGGAAAACTCCAAAAGTATTTGGCCTTTTGTACACATCCCGATGTACGTAGGTTTGAGGGTCATATCCTTGTATATACTTGAGAATAGGTTTAAAAGTCATGTATAGCAAACAATGAATGTTCTTAGGAATGATCTTGGAAACATAAAAGGTACAAAAATGGTCCATGGGGTACAAAGAGTCTGCAGAGGGATAGGGAAGGCCATAAAGGTGTGATCCACCATGTGTGGTAAAATCAATTGTAATAGATGCCCCATAATGTGTGAGGTCAAAGGGGTGATATGATGGCTGAAATACATTACAATTCCATCCCATAAGTGGAGTGATGAAGAACCAGGTGGAAGAACCAGCCATCCAATAGTATAATACAATAATCGAACTCTACACATAACTGGAAGTAGATATAGCAATCCTGGATACATAAGAGTATAATGGCCATGAATAGGCATGATACAAAATATGACATGTGTGGTCATCACCACATACAATATAGATAGATCAGAATCACCATGATGAAGATATACAAAGGATCATGGTCTCCATGAAAGCTGAAGATATATAATGGATCAAGATCTCCATAATGGATGAAGATATCTGACATACACTGGAATCAAGTCACGAGAGCTGAAATATCATGGACATTAGCACAATCAAGGAGGTAGCATATATGAAATGCCACCAATCTAGAAGGTATTCTACACAACCCGCTACGAGTACATGTCCTACTATGTGAATAAAGGTGTCGAGGTCGAACATAGTAGTCCATCGTCTGATTATCGATCATTGATGTATACCATTAACAGACGCGAGATCACCCACCGCTAATGAAAATGTGAATCAAGGTACTAGAGTGCAAACTAATGAGTGTGAATAAATGTGTTGAGGTTGAAAACTTGAGAGAATCCATCGATTAGGGGATATTGATGTATTCCCAAAACTATCGATGGTGAGAGAACCTTCCCCTAATGACTGCAAGTCTCAAGGAACTCAAAAATGACTCTAGATTCCTATCTCAGAATAAATGATCTGAAGTCGATGGGATGAAATCTGCTGGAAGGAGGGCATGAATGCATCCCTCATCATCCAACACGAGGCACTCAGCAAAGCTATATAATGTGGAAGGACTTGATCATAATGTGCATGAACCAGTATCAGTTCGAGAATGGCCCTGCAAAGTCAAGAGAACTGAGGAATGGCCGACTCAGGTTTGAACTTCCTTCGAACAAGAGCATAAAGGTGAATGGTGACTAAATGCATGTAGCATAAACTCAATATACAAAACTGGGACATCTCTTTGACATAGGAGGAATTGATAGAGGCTCCATAGGGACTGGAAGCTTAACCAGTGGATGAAGATAAACTCAGAGAAATGAGTACAACTCCTAAACTGAAACTATTAACCCAAGAAACAGATGTGATATACAGTGCTCTGTTCAAAGGGAACATGGCTCGACTGCTGCCAAATATAACATATTTTCATGTCTGGATTTTGGTTTTTTTATTTTTTTGGACTTTTTCAAATATTTTAAGAATCTTGAAAAAGAATAAAGGTGCTTTATAGTTACAGACTAGGAGGAGATGAGTGTCAAGGTGTGAACAAACTAGTTCCAAGAAGTGGAAGATACCTATTCTCAATGAAAGGACACATGTGTAGGATAAAAACACTTGGGGGGAAGTCCCCTCCTGGTAAAAAATGGGGAATGAAGCTACAAACGATATGTAAATGGCTCTGCGTGGCTAGACATGAGACAAGTTCAGGCTATATAGTTGATAATCAAAGTTAGGGAATCCAGCATAAGTCTCAATAAGCAAATCAAAACTCATGATAATGCAATTACAACTTGACATAAGGGAGTCCTAGGGAAAAAGGGCCAGGAAAAAGATCAAGAGGAAAATGAGGCTCTTGCGCAAAGTCATGGTGATACTATACAAAGGACTCCCACACCCTAAGGGAAAAATGTCGGCATGGGCACCAAATGCAAAATAGGACCTAACTAGGGCACCCATGTATGGTCAAGCTCTACCATTCACATCATGTCACTTCTAAAAGCAACAAGGAGGTTTCATGACAAGATAGAATGCGTTTGTACCTAAGGTTATAATGAAATGTTCATAAGGTCATGCAAAGTGTAAACGAATGTGAAACATAACCTATATGCCAGTTTAGACATAATACCTGAAATCGGCACAAAAGGTTCAAAACCACAGTAAAAAAGATGCTCAAAATGGACTCCTACATCATCAAATTAGTCCAAAACAATCCGAAATGGTCAGAAAAGGTCCAAAACTATAGAAAGTGGGTAAAAAATTTCAAAATTTCAATTTTTTTTTATAAATTGTAAACAATTCAAAAACTGCAAATCATTTGAAATTTTTACCCATCGAAGCTTCAAACTTCCAAGGTGAATTCCAGGAGATTTGTCTAGCAAAATTCGACATCGTCTATTCCAGGTAACTTCTCATGTCCTCCTCTTTCTATTTCATGCAAATTTTTTGAATTTCCATGGTTAAATTTAATTGTTAGGCCAATCTGAAATGGTCATTTTGGCCCACACAGATATCGGGGTTTTTTCCGTGTATAGGGCTGGCCATACGCAAAAAAACCTCCCAAGACCGTGTACATACGTGATTGTTTTGCAAACAGTAATGTATGCGGCTGTGCACAAGGTTTTTTAAGGTATATAATGAACAAAAATTACTTTTTATGTGGAGGATGGTTCTATAATGGAGAGGGAAGGAACATGGAGATGTAGAAGTGGATTTTTAAGGTGACTTAATGGCTCAACAAGCTCTATGTGCATGTAGTCTATATAAGTTTTTATGTCTTGGTAGCCTGAGGGCCAAACCAAGACTCCTGCAGATGCTAGTAGACTACTGGGATCTAGACTCAGATTCTTTTCACATCGATGGGATATCTCTCACTATAGAGGTAGAGGACATATATTTTATTACTGGATTATCCCAACGGGGAGAGGTGGTGAACCTATGCTCTCATGGGCCCGGAGGTGGCCTTACCATTGATGAGTAAATTGAAATATATTGTTTTACAAACATGGAAAAGGTTGGGAGTCAAATCCCGATAAATTCCATCCAGGTACTAGGACTGAAGGCCATACTATTGGCACTCGGCAGGATAGCTAGTCTATCATCACTCCACCAGGCCTCACGACCATTAATGTTCTATGCGGTGGAGTGTATGAGACCCATATTGTACAACTGGAGCACCATTTTGTTGAGTAACATGAAGTAGCAGCTCAGTGACTACAAGATGGGCAAGGTGAGAAACTTTGGTTTTGGTAGCATAATGAGCACGTTCTTCTTTGAGCATGTACTGGGGCTAAGCCCTAGAGTGGACATTCAACCACATAGAGTTAGATATCTAGCCCAATGACATTGGGAAAATGTTATGCATAGACTGGGTGGAGGTAGGGTGGCTAACCCCTACCCAGCGGACTTCTTTCCATGGTGGTGACAACAGATCATTGCCATCGATGATTATCCCTATGTGGGAATAGATGTCCGAGGAGATCCAAACATGCCTCTACCACCAAGAGCAGCATATGGTGACATAGGTAACAAATCCCAAACCCTCCTTTTAATTTTTTTGAATTATTAATTTTTTTGTGTTTTTTGATATATTGACTCAAAAGACATGTTTTGGTGTGACGAAACATAGTGACAATCTGTCATGTGTATGTAGATGCTGGACCATGGCGGCCTGATGGTTTCTCTTGTCATAGACAGAGGGGAAGGGGAGATGACATCATGGGTGTGGATGCGAAGCAGACGCTCCAAAGAATTCACAGAAACTTTGTATGCTTGACACACAGGGTACCCATGGCCCAAGTCAAGGACTTTCCTGAGGCCATGCAGCATCAGGTGGTTGGTGTACCATGAGCTTGGGTTCGGTTATTCCAATGACTAGCTAGAGCCATTCTATGCTACCATGATCAGAACCCCCCTCATCCTCCATAGGCTTAGAGACCTGAGAGTGTTTCATTTTTGTACTACCGTGTATTATATTTTGGTGGCTCAAAATCCCCATTTTTGTATTATGACACTTATGTACTATGAAGTCACATTTTAGATGTTTAATGAAAAAACTTTTATGATGATCAAATTTATTTATTTACATGTGTGTAAAAATGTATGTTTGTGATATGCTTATTGTCTATGAAACAAATGCCAATCTAACACATAGTCAGCATATGAGTCAGCAACTTGATTAAAAATTCTTGAAACATGTATGTATGTTATGTTCTCAAATTGTCATTCTAGTAATCTCACACATAAGAATTTTCATAATAATGTCGGATCCTTAATATGATACAAGCCATTAAGCTATGAAACCACTAACTATGAATCAAGACGTACCTCAAGGGAGAGAACACCATGTGAAATGGCATCCTACAATAACTCAATAACAACACTATACGCACCAACATTGTTTGAAGAAGGCCATAAACATACACCTCCTAAAGACAATACCTGACCCATAGGAGTATAAATCACCCTAGCAGTGGAAGCTGAGTTTTGAGTGTGGCAGCTAGCACCATTAGCGAATCCTATGTAAATGAAAGACTCCATTGACATCTGCCATAAGAAATGAAAGCTAATCAACAAACCTGATCACCATAAGAAAACCTAACTATGCAAAAAAATGTACAATAATATACAATAATCATCCATGGCTGAAGATCATGCATAGTATTTTTTAAGATAGAGCCCATTTCTAGGCTCCACCAAGGATGTCCCTTCATAATCCACCAGCACATAGGCGCCCTTATCTAACACATGTTTAACTACGTAAGGACCATGTCACATGGGATTAAACTTTCATGTCCCCAAGGGTTCTTTATATTGATCCCACAAAAGGACCAAATCAACTTCACTAAACCTCCTCGAATGGATAGACTTATCATATTAGACCTTAACACGATGCTTATTTACTTCTAGAGCCACTAAGGCATCCCGGCACTGCTCATCAAGCTGTTCTAAGTGGACCAAATGTTCCTCCAATGTGGAAGTGTCTGGTAAAATCTCTATAGCTAGTTTCAATGAAGGGATTTCATATTCAATTGGCAAGACAAAATCCACCCCATGTACGAGATGATATGGAGAGAAACTAGTGGTAGTCTTAACCGCAGTCCTATAGGCCCACAAAACAGGATATAACATGATATGCCAATTTGTCTTGCTTTGTGCAATGGTTCGTTGGAGAATGGACTTTAGTGATTTATTCACTTCTTCAACTTTTCCATTCGCCTGAGGGTAATAAGAAAAGGAGTGCTCTTTCTTATACCCTAACTTTGAATCCAATTCTTCCATCGTTCTATTCTGAAAGTTCCTACCATGGTCAGTGACAAGCTCTTTCAGAATGATGAACCAAGTAATAATTTGGTTAAAAATGAAATGTGCGGCTACCTCACTGTTGGATTTAATCGTGGGCATAGCCTCAGCCCATTTTTTGAAATATTCAATAGCCACTATAATGTAATGATGCCCGCCAACCGAAGCTTGGTTGCAATCCATGAAGTCAATCCCCCACTTGGTGAAGGGACCCGTGGTGATAATCGGATGTAACGGGGCAGGATGCGAGCGCATATTGTGTGCAAACACCTAGCAAGGGTGACACTTCTTGACCACATTGAAACAATCTTTGAAGATCGACAGCCAAAAATGTCTCGCTCTCAAGATATTTTGGGTTGTAGAAATCCCAGATAAATGACCACCACACGCCCCTCCATGGCAATCATTCAGCACAACCTCAGCCTCATCATGGGTTAAACAATGATGTAAAATGGAATCTACCCCATGGCGATACAAAGTCTTATCCACTATAAGGTAGTTCTTAGATACATGACGTAATCGTCATCGCTCATCCTGTGACAGGTGAGTAGGGACCTTCAATGTTTGTAAATATATAATGATATCCTCATACCATGGGTCCAAAGTTGAGATAAGGAAAATATGCTCATCGACAAATGTATCCTCATAAACCACCTCCTCCTCTACACTTGGAAAATCCGAAATGAGCTCCGCAAATATCAATGATTTCTTTAGTTTCCCCAAAACGAATTCAAGATCGAACTCTTGCAAAATAACAATCCACTTATTATACTTTCCACCGATCATCCTTCTAGTGAGGACAAACTAAAATGGATTGACATGAGCTACCACCAAGGTCTAGCGAAGGAGAATGTAATGTCTCAATCTCTGAACCGCATGAACGGTGGCCAAGGAAAGTTTCTCCACATGAGAATAATGAATTTGCACATCAATAAAATTACGGATCAAATATTATATGACATGCTCATGGTGCTCCTCATCCTCCTGAACCAAAACCATACCAACAGTCTTCATGGACGTGGCCACATAAATAAAAAAATAATGGCTATTGTCAGGTGGACTAAGCATGGGGGCTGATGCTAAGGCTTGCTTAAGAGCATCAAAGGACTTGTGGGCTTACTCATCCCAACAAAAAGTAGTGTCCTTCTTTAAATGACGCATAAATCCTTTAGTTGAATTGGAAAAATTAATCACGAATATCCGTAAGCAATTTACCATGCCTTGCAAACACTGAAGATGTGTAATATTACACGGGGGAGACAATTGAAGTATTGCCTCAACCTTTGAGGGATAGACTCTTATACCCTCCTTGGATACAATGAACCATAGCAAGCGACCAACAATTACACAAAAGATGCAATTATGAGGATTTAACCTAACCTGGTAATGGCGACATGTTTCGAATACTAATCTCAAATGGTATGGATGACGCACTTTCAGAGGAGAATGAGCAGCAAGAACATCCAAATACACTTCAATAATTGTTTTGAGATCATGAAAAATCAAGGTCATAGCCCGCTGAAATGTGGCTTCGGCATTTTTAAGACTGAAAGGCATCTTTCGATATGCAAACTTACCCCAAGGATAAATAAATGCAGTTTTATGTTGATCCTTAGGTTTGATATGAATTTGATTATATCCGGAAAAACCGTCCATGAAGGAGAATACCTCGCTTCTTGCACACTCATCTAAAATATGATCAATAAATGGTGTGGGAAAATTATCCTAAGGACAAGCACAATTTAAATCACAGAAATCAATGCATATACAGATTGCTCTCTGCTTCTTATCAAATAGAACAGGGTTTGAAACCCACTCCATTAAGGGAAGAGGATAGATAAAACTGGAGTTTAGCCTTAATAGTGTGTGCTTTTCTAGGATTCACCGCATGCAAATGTTGTCAAACGGGCTTCACATTCGGATAGGTATTGATTTCATGTTCAACAATACGAGGTTCGCTACTTGGCATTTCCTCATATGACCAAGAAAAGATGTCACAAAACTCTTTAAACAACTCAATATACTCCTTAATCTCATCAGGGGAATAGTCCACCCCAATGTAGATGTTCTCAATTTTTCCAGGATCGCAAGAAATATTGATGGGAAGGGTAGGTGATAAATTTTCCATGTTCCCATCAGCCATCTAACTAGGAGAGCTCAATGGAACCACAGGACTACCAACCTTCTCTCTAAGAATCTCCCTGAATTCCTCACGCTCCAAATAGTTAAGCTCGGGAAGAAAATAGGATCTATGATGTAACTCTTCCCAAGGTGGATCAACCCCAAACATGGCCTCAATAATGGATTCATCTGATGGAAAAACATCATCAAGCCAATCATGTGCATGAGAGGACTCAACTGCCCATGCAGGCAGTACATACAGGTCCTCCTCCTCTGTTGGCGAAGAGGAAGGACTAGGATATGCAACACAATCAATATTTTCTTGATATGCTATCATTGCTACGGAAAATAGCACATCTATTTAGACAGGTCTATTCAAAGGACTCGGTGAAGGAATAATCCAAGGGTATTGCATATGGGTAGTGTGAAAAGACACCAAATTCAATGAAGATGAAGCCCCACCGAAACTAGACCCAATCATAAGAATGGGCGCAGGACAACTAAAGGTCCCCATAAGAGATGGATACATACCCACACCCACACTCCCAGTTTCCCACTGAGAATGATCGATAATCAGGACAGAAGCTCCCAATGATGCACTAACACTCAGATTACGGAACGATGTCTGATCAATCATAACAATTTTCCCATAAAATGGAAAGCATACTACTCGAAATAGACAAGAGGCTACGGTTTGCATACTATACATCCAATTCCGGCCCAGTAAAATATTGTAGTCAAGGGGCACATCAACCACCTTGACCTCGATCCCAATGGTCTTTCCTCCCAATTGGACCTTAATATATGGAAGAATCTCGTGTGGCCGAAACGATCTACAATAAAAGGCAGTCAACATGGTAGCGGATTGAGACAACTCGGGAGAACCCAAACCCTTCTAGTATGACAAATACATCACAAAACTAGTAGTTCCTTCATCAATCATAGTGCGTTTGATTTTCATATTAATGTTAGAATAATCAACCCATAGTTAGCTACCTTAGACATTAATTAATCCATTTTTGTCTTATTTGCCTAGTTTCCAATATTCCACTCTATGCAAGCTGTCTTCCACATGTCCTAGAAGTCAAACTTGCTAAAACTGAGTCATGGAGTGCTTAGGAAACCTCCTAGAATCCATATTTAGCATATATGTTTTATTCTAGATCCTCCCTAGTGCATATCTGCTTTTTCTGCTAAGTTGCCTGCTTTATTGAGATTTATGGAAAAGGGGAAAGTAAGACTAGGTGTAGTTCACTTGTTTTTTGCCCTCATCATCCTCCATTATTTTTTCCTAATAAAAGCATGTATGATTTGTCTTTCCATCACTTATTATCTTTCCTACTTGACTTTTCCAATTCGTGAGCCTCTAGGTAGATTTGGAAATTGCTTTATGCACCTATGGGGAATTTGACTAGATTTAGTAAGCCTACTTTTTGAATATTTTGAATGGCATCCTTATGCATTTGAATCTATCATGTAATTATATATTTTAGTAGCCTATGACTTCATAAGGTTGGCTATTGTACACTTATCAATATAGATTAGTGTTATGCTCCAATTTCGGTCTCCTTTGTGTGTAAATTTGCATGTTTGATTAGAAATTTTGTGAGTGCAATTGTTCTATCACTTGGGTACAATTTCCAAATGGTATTAGATCCTTTGTAGATCGATTTATCTCCTTCCATATTTCTATTTTAGGTTTTCCATCTTGACTGGGAGCATTGTGCTGATTGAGGGCACAGTTTTTGAGCTATGGATCAATTCCAGAAGATCATCTTGACTCCATTTAATTTGTTTCAATGGAAAGCAGAGATTGAGATACTGTTCAGAGTGAAAGGTCTCTATAGGGTGACTATGGAAATTGAGGCATATCCCAATGCAGCTGCAGAGAAAATTAAATGGCACAATAAGAGGGATGAGGCCTATGGTCTCATGTGTCTGAGCATATCCAGAGACCTCCTTTTCCATCTTAATGGATTGACATCACCTAATGAAGTGTGGGAGAAGCTTGTACAACTTTTTTGGTAAGACATATGAGATAAGAGGACATCAAATTAAGAATTAATTGATCTGTAGGAGTCCCATTAGCTTCGAATCCCTACAACTCTACTTTTCCAAGTTAAAGCCCTTTTTTGCAGCTAAAATAGTGTGAAATTGAAAAGGAAGAGGAGAAACTAGTTTTGGCCATACTCTTGAACCTTGGACATAACCATTTAGTGTTTTTTTCAACCTCCCATGCCACCAAGTTGACAGCTCGAGCCTGTAAGATGCCTAAGCTTGCAGAGTTCATGGAATCCCTCACACAAGAACATGATAAATTGGTGATGATGGGCACCATCAAACCTTCCAAAGACCAAGATTTG
>LPNX010841375.1:273545-285349 GCA_001517045.1 Pseudotsuga menziesii
TAAAAAGGCAAGAATAAAGATAAGAAGCCACCTGAGCAAAAGAGAGACAAGAACAGATCTCAAGAGGATCCCCAAGGCTCCAAGAAGAACTTCTAGAAGAAGAAGAACAAAGGAGAAATGAGCAATTACGCATACTACAGTAAGGGATATCATCCTGAAAGCTCCTGCATAAAGAATCAAATTGACATGCTGACCCAACTCGTGGAGAAGAATAACATCTCCCTTCCTGATAGCTCAAAGAAGAGGGAAGGAGGATCAAATTCAAAGGACACAGAGAGAGTACATGCAATGGTTGTTGGCACATCAAGCTCACCTAGCTTCATCATAGAGTCTGGAGCTTCAAGACATATGCTTTCAACCAAGGAGGCATTCTCCTCTCTTGACATGTCGAAAGGTCCACCAATAGTGCTGGGAGATGACTCTCTCACTGATAGTTTGGGCAAAGGAAGGATTGATCTCGACCATGGTAAGTTCAGTAATGTATTGTATGTTCCAGGTCTTGCCTCTAACCTCTTGTCAGTATATCAGATGACCCACATAGGGTCTCCAAAGAAGGTCATATTCTCCCCTGATGATGTTGAGATCACAGGGATGTTGAATGGTAAATTCATTTCAAAAGGAGTTGTAGGTCACACTTCAAAGGTATACATGTTTTCACATTTCTTGCCCTACTCAAACCCCTCTGCTCTTCTAATTCATGCTAATGAGGCAAGCAAGATTTGGCATGAAAGATTTGGCCATATTAACTATAAGTATCTTTCTTATATAAGTGTAAAATAAATGGTCATAGGGTTACCAAATATTAAATTTTCCAAGGGAGTCTGTGAAGGTTGTATCCTATGAAAACACCCAGAGCATAAATTTGAGAGAGCTAGTCATGAGAGAACCTATGCACCTCTTGAGTTGATCCACAGTGATGTTGCTGATCCATTTCCTCATATGTCAATGAGTCAATCCAAATATGAATTGACCTTCATAGATGAATTTTCCAGGTATTATTGGGTTTACTTCCTAAAGGATAAGTCTGATGTTTTTGGCCTCTTCAAAGTCTTTAAGGCTTTGGTTGAAAACCAGTATGGGAGGAGGCTCAAGATCCTCATATCTGACAATGGTGGTGAGTATGTCAAGTTTGAGTTCATTCAAAATTGTGAATATGTATTTATTCATATGCAACATTCAATCCCTTACAGACCACAACCAAAATGGTGTTGTAGAGAGAAAGAACAGATCACTGAAGGAGATGGCAACCGGTATGATGGAGGCGAAGAATTTGCCACCAAAGTTTTGGGCCGAGGCTATAAACTATGCATCCTCTGTCCAGAATAGGGTGCCTCATAAAAAACTTGATGTTATGACTCCTTTTGAAGCTTGGAGTGGGCACAAGCCAGATGTGACCCATTTCAGGATTTTTGGCTCAAAGGTTTGGGCTAGAATTCCAACAGAAAAGAGGAAGGCTTTGCAGCCCCAAATCCAAGAAAGTCTATTTGTTGGGTACTCTAAATATTCAAAAGGGTACAATATTATCAATTTTATCACAAAAAAATCCTTCATTGAAAGGACTGTTCAGTTCCAAGAAGAGCCTTTAGCAGCAGTTGAAGTTGGAGAGTCTTCTTAACCACTAGAAGCATTGAATGTAAGTGAAGAGACAAATGATTTTGCTGATTCTGATATGTCTGATAATGATGATTTAATTGCATATCCTGAAATTCATACAATACCAAAATGGGCAGCAAATACCATTCATGCAACTGGAGAACTAGCTAGAAATCCTAGTGATCCTAGGAGGACTAGATCTCAGTTTGAGAGTGCCCTGTGTATGAAAGACCCTTTGTTTGTAGATAAGTGCTATCTGATTGTTGAATTAGACCCACAAACATATGAATATGAAGCACATTATACAAGATGGCAAACATCCATGAAAGAATAATTCAGCTCACTCCGAAAGAACAACACTTGGGAACTGGTTGATCTTCCCCCAGGGAGGAAGCTAGTTCAATGTAAGTGGGTTTTCAGAACTAAGTTTGCTGCTGATGGTTAAACTTTAAAATATAAGGAAATATTGGTAGCCAAGGTCTACTCATAGTTACATGGTATTTACTACAATGAGACCTTTGTACCAGTGGCAAAGATGGACTCCATCAGGCTAGCCTTAGCCATTGCAGCTTCGAAGCAATGGGAGGTACATCACATGGATGTGAAGTGTGTTTTCCTGAATGGATATCTTAATGAATATATTTACACACAGCAGCCTCAATGGTTTGATTCTAATCCATATTTTGTGTGCAGGTTAAAGAAATCATTGTATGGGCTTAAGCAAGCCCCTAGGGCTTGGTATGACAAGATTGATGGCTTTCTGCTGTCATTGAGTTTTGTTGGATGCAAGTATGATCCTAATGTTTATTTGAAGCTGATTCATGGTTCTTTGATGATTATTGTCTTGTATGTGGATGACCTTCTGATTACAGGATGTTCAAAGAAAGAAATTGCCTCCTTGAACGATGCAATGAACCATGCATTTTCTATGACTGATTTGGGGTTGTTGAGCCAATTATTGGGTCTCAAAATTGCTTAATCCCAACATGGAATAAAAGTACATCAGTCCAAGTATGCTTTAGATTTTCTGAACAAGTTCAACATGAAATATTGCAAGCCAAGCAAGACTCCCTTCCTTTCAGGAGTTAAGCTTGAAGAAACATGTTCTTCTCCTATGGTAAATAATACACTATATAGGAAATTGATTGGGTGTTTGCTGTACCTTACACACACTCGACCTGATATTTATTATGAAGTAAGTGTGGCCTCAATATACATGGATCAGTCTCATGAGATCCATTGGAGAGAATCCAAAAGGATCCTTAACTTTGTTCAGGGAACAAGAACTCATGGGATCTTCTACAAAGCTAACTCTGATCTTGATTTGATTGGGTTTACTGACAGTGATTGGGCAGGTGACAACACAGATCAAAATTCAACATGATGATATGTGTTCATGCTTGCTGAAGGACCAATCAACTGGTCAAGCAAGAAACAAAGTGCCATAGCACTCTCATCTACAGAAGCAGAGTACAGAGGAGTTGTAAATGCAACAAATCAATGTTTATGGTTACAGGGGATACTTGGTGAGTGTGGCTTCGAATCATAGTTTTCAACTATTATCTATTGTGATAATTAGAGAACCATTTGAATTTGCAATCATCCAGTTTAGAAACAAATAACCAAACACATTGATATCCATATGAACTACAAAGAACCAAACACATTGAGATCCATATGCACTACAAAGAACCAAACACATTGAGATCCATATGCACTACATCAAACATCTTGTGCATGATGGCACCATTCACCTACTCTTCTGTGCATCTTCAGAACAAGTAGTAGACATATTCACCAAAGTTTTTTGTGAGAAGACATTCAGCAATCTCAAATCCCTGATGGGGATTGCTGATCATGCTGTGAAGCATGATTGATGACAATATTTTCAAATTTTGTTTTACTGTCCATGTTTAAGGGAGGATTTTCCCACTGGGTTTTTGCCTCTTTCCTTGGTTAAATGGACATGCAATATGTAAAGGGTGACTAAGTCTTGTTTCTAGGCCCTATATTTTTCTTATATTCACTCATAAAGTTAGGCTTAATGGGGGGTGTTAGAATAATCAAACCATAGTTAGCTACCTTAGACATTAATTAATCAATTTTTGTCTTATTTGCCTAGTTGCAAATATTCCACTCTATGCAAGTTGTCCTCCACATGTCCAAGAAGTAAAAATTGCTAAAATTGAGTCATGGAGTGCTTGGGAAAACTCCTGGAATCCATATTTAGCATATCTATTTTATTCCAGATCCTCCCTAGTGCATATCTTCTTTTTCTGCTAAGTTGCCTGCTTTATTGAGATTTATGGCAAAAGGGAAAGTAAGACTAGGTGTAGTTGACTTGTTTTTTTCCCTCATTATCCTCCATTATTTTCTCCTAATAAAATCATGTATGAGTTTTATTTCCATCACTTATTATCTTGTCTACTTGACTTTGCCAATTCGTGAGCCTCTAGGTAGATTTGGAAACTGCTTTATGCACCTATGAGGGATTTGACTAGATTTAGTAAGCTTACTTTTTGACTATTTCGAATGGAAACCTTATGCATTTAAATATATAATGTAATTATATATTGCAGTAGTCTATGAATTCATAAGGTTGGTTATTGTACACTTATTCAATATAGATTAGTGTTATGCTCCAATTTCAGTCTCCTTTGTGTGTAAATTTGCATTATTGATTAGCAATTTTGTGAGTGCAATTGTTATATCACTTGGGTTAAATTTCCACAATCAAGACACTCTACATGAATCAAAAGAGACACATAGTAAGGAAAGTGAGGTTGTATTCCGATGGTTTCAAATTTGATGACGGAATAAGAGTTATAATCATTAATCCCAAGAGTAGAAAGCAAGGCTTTCCTTTGTGGAGGACAACTCTGAAGTACTTCAAGTGTGGACATTGCAGAAGGAGTTTGGCCTATATCCTTGACAACAGAATAGTTCTAGGTGGCTCGGGCATTAGGATTGTGCCCTAAACACCTTAGGAATCCCTTAGGAATGCGAGGTGCAATTTCAGGTTTATCCATAGGGTTTTCGATACGCAAAGGGCTCTCGGGTGGAGTGGGTTCTTTTCCAAGGTCCGGTTCTGACTAACCATAATATTTCACACGATTCACAAACTTAGTAGCATGTATTATGTTGATGCAACCAGGACCAGTATTGGTTTCCAAGGGATTTTGATCTCTGCTCGATGCACAATGAGGATCATTGGTCCTCAAGTTCATATTTTTATTATGGGGTAAAGTATTGGTTAGAACTACTGGGCCTTGTGCTATGAATCTCAAGGAATATTCCATATGAGGGCACAAGTGAGTGAGGTGGTCCTCCTTACACAATTTTCAAGGAAAATTAACCTTATGTTTAGAATACTTGTCCCCCCCAGCATTGCGGGCGTTCTTGTCATTAAAATTGGAATTTTCATTCTTGTTCCCACCCTTACGATTATTTTTACCATTTTTCTTATTCCTTCTGGGCTGCTGGTTTCCCTTTTGGTTCGACGCTTGCATAAAAATTACACTTGCCATTTTGGTGGGTTGGGATGAATTCGTGGCTTTCCCCAAAGCAGATTGATTAATAGACAACTAGCTCACTTGTTTCACAACCGAATCCATAGGTTTGGCACTTGTACAACCCATAATTCCATCGGCATGTGGTCCAGGATTTATCTTGGGATCAAAACTAGAATGCGGAGCGTTAGGTATGATCTCATACAAAAGTCTAAATTGAGCATAAATCAACTCCAAATCCTGTTCCCTAAAGATTGCTTGTTCATCATTCTAGACTCATGATGTAGAAACATCCTTCACGATGTAAGGTAACAATGATTTGAGGAACCATTTAGAGAGAAATTATGGTGATATGAAGGCTTTAATCAACCTTTTCCATCTATGCCACTCTTGGATATGGTATGAGATATGTGTGGCTTTGTCTTGTCAAAATGTTGACAAGATTTCTATGCCAACATTGTAATGCATGAGTAGCTGGAAGTGATTGAGGAAATTCATAGCAAGGTCATTGAACAAAAAAAATTCCCCGCTCAGTAACTCTATATACCATTTCACTATAGGCCCAATGAGGGTGCATTGAAATAGCCTTGAATGGATTGAGTCGTTGTGTAAGGAATTGGAAGAGCACCAAAGGTGAAAAGTAGTGACATGTTCACTAGGGTCTTCTCCTGCTTTGCCCTTGAATTTGGGAATGTCCAAGGGAATCTTATTAGGGATAGCCGACCAAGCTGGATCATGAGATACCAGATCGTTCATGAGTCTTGATAAGCCAGGTAATTTTAACGTTGCAAGGAAAGGGAGCCTAGGTTGAGCAGGTCTATTCCATGCTCCCTGATAGTTTTTGTTCATATAAGGCTGACTACTGTAAATGCCATGGCCTTGGACATAATATCCTCCTCCCATTTGACTCGTGTAGGGATGCATGGAAGCATTATGATGTGGTGTACCTTGACTATGTAGTGCTACAAAGACATAATTAGAATATTAAGTGGGTTGTTGATACCCATACCCATAGAATTGATAGTTCTATCCATACTGCGGTCCATAAGATTGTCCATTTGAAGCTCCATAAGGTGTCCCATGGGATGTCCCATGAGAAGCTCCATAATTAGGGATATGGGGAACTCCTTGCAATGGACCGTGAGATGATCTAGAAATAGGAATATGACCTCTTGAGACAACAGGAGGTACTTGACTCTGAGATACTACCATACGAGAAGTCGCAGTATGAACATGGCTAGTAGCAATATTCCAGCCGAAAGGACCACATGAATGAGGGGGAGGAAGAAACCACTTATACTATGAAACGATAACTATATACTATGAACGAGAACTCTACCCATAAAAACGATGATTTTTGCAAAAAAACACCAAAAACACCCCCCAAATAGAAAAGTGTTGATACCAGTATACACGTTTTTTTTTTTAGGGTAAAAAATAGAGCCATGGACTAAACATCCCATATTGTTGTTTAACAAAACTTTAAAATCAACCTTAAATTGGAAAAAAATAAAAATTCTTGAAGAGATAAATTACAACTTTCTGGAAAATTGCATATTAAAGAAAAAATAATTTTCTCTAATAATTTCACCATTATAACCATATAGAAACAAAGAAATTATGATGTGATTCATAGTGAGATAATATATTAGACCATACAAGAACAAATGGTTCATATAAATATTCAAAAACTCCTCTAGAGTTTCAATTACAAAAATCATACTAGTAAAAAGCATCTAACTGCCTCTTCAAATTCATCCATGGATTATGACACCCCATCATCAAAAACTCCTGTAGAGTTTCAATTAAAAAAATCATACTAATAAAAAGCATCTACACTGCTTCTTCAAATTCATCCATGGATTCTGACACCCCATCAGAATCTACATTTTCTGCAGATGAAGGACTTGATGAAGATGTAGATGAAGCGTTGAAAGGAATTTTGTTGTTTGTCTAGATCTACAGCTCGTCTATTCCATAAAGGTTTTCATCTGCGGAAGCTCTTCGGTCCTTGTGAGCGTCCCCAAAAGGAGGAAATACGACCATGGACGGGCAATTGCTGTGTGGGTAAATTGGGCATTCGATAACAGTGGAAGCATCGGATTTATCAACACATATATACACCTGAATCAGTTGATGCTTTTCCTCATTGCTTGCGTTGCAATCGATTCCTGGGAGCTCACCAGTGCTTTGCCTAATTGCTTTTTGTATATCCCTCAAACTGTATTCACTTCCATTGGGTTTAATACCTGCAAACATTAAACTGCCGATTAATATTCCACATCTACTTTTTTCAACAAGAAATTAATTTGACAGTACGTAGCCTCATGATATATGATCACCAGCTGCTTTAAGAGCCCCGAGAATGTTTATTTTCTTTCTCAAGGAGAGAGCCTTCTGAAAGTATGAATGCTCATCAAGATTCAGAGAGCAAGTGCCATGTTTCTCCCACTCATGTCCCCAAAATATGTGTCCGCCACTGCTTGGACAGCTTAACGACCCCCAATACCTGTTCAACTCCTCCTTCAGATCTGAAATCTGCAAATTTTGTCACAATATATAAAAACGGCCATTAATTTTATTTCATGAACGGCGTCCTACTAGATGTAGTACATTAAGAGAAAATATAGAATTATTGGTACCTTTGAGTATTCGAATTCTCGGGAGGAACCACAGAACTGTGGCCATTTACCAGTGTGAACTGTGGCTCAAATATTGTTTCAGAGAGATTGATTCTTCTTGATTTCTGTGTGCAGTAGAAGCATAATTGTGTGTCAATTTCCAATAATGTTGTGAATTAATAAAGCTGCTGCAACCATTCGCAGAATTCTATATGGCTGGAGAATACTGTGTTGTTTTTTCCCTTGTTTCCTTATCTTGGTTTCAGGCCAATTTCTGAATATAGCAGGCTGGATATTATTTTAATCCATGTGTATACTATTATTGAGATAAAGGGGGGGGATCTATTCCATTAGTCGCTTGATCTGGGATTCGTGGAAACTATAGTAGTCCCACAGGGGAGATAGATCTATCTGTGCTACTTGTTGGATCGAGTAGAGTTATTCTTTATAGATTTTCCTCTATAAGCATATGAAAGGTTATACCCTCCTTCGAAAGCTTCACCCTCACTCGATTGGATGCTAACGGCCGCCCTCGATGCCGGGCATCGAGGGCTCGTGGCAACTATAGTAGTCCCACAGGGGAGATAGATCTATCTGTGCTGCTTGCTGGATCGAGCAGAGTTATTCTTTATAGATTTTCCTCTATAAGCATTTGAAAGGTTATACCCTCGTTTGAAAGCTTCACCCTCACTCGATTGGAGGCTAAAGGCCGCCCTCGATGCTTGGATGCTAACGCCGCCGTGAGGGCCGGCGGAGACAAGACAAGAAATCGTTCAACATAGTCTCAATCTCACAATACTATTATGTTTAATTGAAAGGGTGTAGAAGAGAAAATACACATTTTTTATGTTTCACAAATCACTGAAATACCAAAATGCCAAAACTTGTTAAGTCTATTGAAAATTGGAAAACACACAAATTTGTACTTTTTATATTTGAGGTTCTATGGGTTTGAGCCCTTTATAAAATACCCTAAAATGGGGGGCCCACTTTTAATTTCTATTGTTAAAAATTGATTTCAAAAGTTAAATACAACCTCAAACGACTCAATAATTTTTTCATGCGTCAAAGGTTTCTTCCTTCAACTTAGTGGTTGATTCAAGAAACCAATAATTTTTTGCTTCACTTAGCAATTATTTCATGGAAGTGGTAGGTCAAATTGGGCTTGGGTTAGACTTTTTAGGTTTGGGCCAAATTGACTCATTTTAGGGTCTAAGTTCCGTCAACTTAGTGATTCTCAAGTTAACTTGATGGTTCTTGTTACTATGAGAAGGATACATGCTAGCTTATTTTTTAACATTAGGGTAGTTGACTAAAGAAATAAAGGGTCAACTTATCTCTTTTAATCCTTTTTTTTGGCATTATGGTAGTTGAAAAAAAGTAGATGTTGGATTTATTTTTATTTTCATTATTTATTAGTGTTAACCACACATAAATGGACATGAATTGAGATGCTTCCCACCTTGAGATGTAAGAACAACTTGCTTCACTCAATTTAGTACATGAACACTAGGCATAGGTTGATTCTCTCACAATATTCAACAATAGATAAATACAAATCTCTTGTTAGCCTCCCTTCTAGGTTAAGGGATAAGGAAAAGTAGAATAAATGAAAATCTTGCTATCATCCTTGATAAAAGGAACTTGCAAGATACAACAGTACAAGACTTTGTAATGTACTTGATGCCCTTCCTTGGACATAGGGGTGCTAGATCTTAAATTTCCTTTATGGGCATTTCATGTAAATCTCTTTTTAGAAATTGAAATTGTGAGGACAAGAATTCTTCTCTCTATCCTTTTATTACAATGAAACTCATTAAAACGCATAATATACATGCATCTATAGATCTAAATATTCATGGATTAAGATACTATAAAACAATAGGGATTTGAACATTGAAAATTGCATAAAAATGTTTGTAAAGTGAATAATAACAACCCCATGAAATTACAAATACACAGTATTTATCTTGAAAACTATACAATGATGATTGTCGCAACCCAACTACAACCTTGCATCTAGTAGAACCACCCTCTGGTTGAGAGATGAAGAGTGACAATGTATCTTTCTCAAGCCCCAAACCCAAAGCAACTACTAGGAAAAACATGCGACTAATCATCTCAAAACCCATATAAGATAGAACCTTGTTGGGCTCAATTAAATCACAAGGCAATTACTATTACTATTTTGACAATTTTTTGATCAGATATATTAGTAATGTTTTGACTTTCAGACTTTATTTTAGAAATAAAATTTCTAAATATAATGTTTTTAATATGTTTTTTACAAATAATTTGTATATTTTTTCTCGACTTTATGCGAGTCGTCACTTTTCGATAACTAATATGAAATATGATCATTTTTAGAGCAAAATTCTCTGAAAATTCATTGAAAATGGTTTTAAATGTCTTTATTTTCTGGAATTATTTACAATTTTGTCAATAAAAATGCCTTATTTTGTACATAAAAATGTCTTATTTTATAGAAAAAATCGTAAAATGTATATGTTTTTCATTATAAATTGCTTAAAAATGTATGTTATTTTGTTAAATTTCACTTGAAAATAGAAATTAAAAATATTTTACAACAAAGATAATTCAAAGGCCCCAAAAAATGTCTGAAAATGAAAATGTGTGATACTGGCATCAACCATTTTTGAAACGGGGGTAAAAATAGCTACTAAAATTAGGAGAGAGAAAAATGAGAACTGTGTCGAGTTCTCGTTTCATAGTATAAGTGGTTAAGGGTGTCGAAAATGCATTTGAAGGAGTAGGGTTTGAGGACAAAGAGACATGTGAAGGCATGTAAGTGGTATTCCCTATGGTCACTCGTCTCAGTTCTGGTATCCGCATTTGACTACTAACACTAGGTCTAGGATGAACATGTGAGGCAGCTTCCACCACCGGGATGGAAGGTGCAATGTGACCAGTGCTCCCAAATATCTCCACATGGAAAGGAATAGGAGTGCCCCCAGGCATAGTGCTAGGTTCAATTTCTAACTCGGCATGATGTGTTGGATCGTGTGCAGGGATATCAGGTATGCCATAACAAATATAACTAGTGCTTGTGGGTTCATGATGAGTCTCGTCACCTGGTAACCAATACCGACAACCTATGAATGAGGGATCATAACTATAATGTGAAGGTATTTCTGGTGAAGTATCATATACATAAGTATAATCTACATCCCCAACCTCTTCAGGTGGAGAAGACATCTCAGGAATCTCATCCTCACGATATCCCTTCATGTGTGAATCAATGTGAGAAGTAGTCCGCCCGGACTGTCTATTTCTCTCTCCCAAAGGAGGAGGATATGTGGAAGGTGGCTAAATGACGAGAATGACGAAGTGTCATGCCCAAATACACAATGACTCAAAAAATAAAAAAGTCTCTATCTAATTACGCAAACCCTAGGAAAACTATCATGCACAGAGCATACACCTATACAATGTAAAGCCAAATCACAAGCAAACAAGGGTAAGATATGTCAGCTCCCGAATGAAGCAGGTATGTCTCACCTAGGAGAGGCTTGAGACTCCCATACACAACAAGTAGAGGTTTGTAACCAATTATAGTGGCCCTCAGATTCAACGCATATAACGATTGTGTTTTCCAACCCCTACTTGGCCAGGACACATGTATAATAACCTTTGCAAACTACCCCCTCAATAGCCTAGGTAAAAAAAATAAGGTCACCTCAATATAATAAATGCTTAGGTGGATAGTTGTAGGTGGGATTGACCTTATGGGTAGGGTATCAAAGCCTAAAAATCTCAAAAGAGCCCCCATATACGAATACAATCCTGGAAATATCTTCAATGCTACTCAGTTATGACCAGGGGTCACCCCAATCATTAACCGCTCACACTACCTCGTGCTTAACTCCCTTGTAAGAGGAGGATCCTGATAAACACTAATTATACCAAGAAATTTCACACTCTCACCTAGACAGACACATAAATGTTTCATTTAGTGGCCTTGGAGAATTTGCTCACAATGAACTATTCCAAGACCCTAAAACCTAATCTTGTTGGTGCACCCTATAAAAGAAAAGAGTGTAATTCATTTTATTATGCGTTG
>LPNX010841375.1:285404-303765 GCA_001517045.1 Pseudotsuga menziesii
CCATGCAACTAATGGTGTTATGACGCAACAAGAAGTAAAATGCACACCTAACAATCAATGCAAATGCACTATGTCGAATGAAAAATGGGGTATGCTACTATGTGAAGTGCAATATTTTCCTTCAAATGAAGATGCAATCATTCCTATATGAAAATTTGACTAATAATTCTCCAAGCAAACCTAATGCAAGTACCATGCAAAATGCAAAATGCAACAATGCATAATGATGTAAAAAAAATATATTTTTGTATTTTTTGAATTAAAATGAGATAATAAAGCAAAAATATGACTCTACAACCCCTAGACTCTGCAAGCACTATTCAAAAAACACCCAAGCAAAGCACTAAGGTAAAAGAGACCTAATGCACTAATCCTAAAACAAAAAATAGAAAATGCAATGACAAGAACATTCTCAAAAAATTCAAACTAAAAAGCATCTTTGGTTAGAAACAGAGGTGTATACAGACTTCAGAAGCATCCAAGAAGACTCAGCAATTATCCAAACTCACCCAGCAACACTTAGTATTCCCCCAAAAGGAAAAACTTAGGGCATACATGACTATGTGTAGAAAACCCGCATATATATGTGGATATCCCAGTAAAAACCGTGTGTACACGTGACTATGAAGACAAAACTCATGTACAGGAATAAAAATAGATAAAAAAGAAGGTAAACAGATAAGCTAAGACAAAATTTACTCCTATCGGACACTACTAGGAAAACATGCCCCCATACCTGACTCAGAAATAGAGAAATCAAAGCAATTCAAGAACATTGAATGCTGATAAAAATCCCCAAAAGAAATGACTAGGAACTCCCTAGCGGAGTCACCAATTCTTTTACGGAGAAAAATTCCTATGACTTAGGGTACAACAAAATACAGAGTAACCGCAGAAATCAATCCTTTCCCATATGAAAGAGAAACCAAACATATAACACTAAAGGGTCCCGAAACATACCTTATTCCAGACGGTTGATGTAGATCCCCATTGATCTTTTCCACTCTCGCTTGTATTAGCAATTTGCTCTCTCAACATTCAACAAACAAGACAAGCATGCTATATAATGGTGTTAAACATACTCTACCATATAAAATCAATAACATATCAGCATTTAAAAGCATCCATGGATTCAATACTCATTTAAATACACATTATTGGATAGGAAAAGATATTTCTATTAATATAATCAGAGATTACAATAATGACAACCTCTGTCGACACATCTGTGAACCGGATAAACTAAGTCCTCCACCTGCGCCTCCACCACTTCAATCCTCCATCTCTCGATAGAAAGCTCAAAAGCAAAGACAATATTGGGAAGAACACAAAGTACTCCAAGGGACAAAGGGATGCAAACTCAAGTATAACCTCCAGAAACAATGGACTATAGTTTTCTTGCTCTTCAATTCCTCCCCTTTCAATGTATCCAAAGGGTTCCTTATATAGTGTTTCAATGGGGTAATGGAAGGTAAAATCTGAGTGATCTCAAGGCATATGGAAGGCCAAGAGACAATTGACTCAGATCCACATCAAGGAAAACTCCAAAACTATTCGGCCTTTTGCACACATCTCGATGTACGTGGGTTTGAGGGTCATATCCGCGTATATATGCGAGAATAGGTTCAAAAGTCACATATAGAAAATAATGCATGTTTTTAGGGATGATCTTGGAAACATAAAAGGTACAAAAATGGTCCATGGGGTCCAAAGGGTCTGCAGAGGAATAGGGAAGGCCATAAAGGTGTGATCCACCATATGTGGTAAAATCAACTATAACATTCGCCAATAGTGTTTCCCCTGAGAATCTGTCAACCAGTCAAAAGAAGCAGTTGGTAGTAAAGGCTTTAGATTTCCAGCTAATTGTTGGGAAGTTATACAAGCTTGGACTAGATGAAATCTTGCGACAATGTATCCTACCACATGAGCAGGGACCCATTCTAGAAGAAGCACATGCATGAATCGCTAGAGGTCACTATGGAGGAAGGGCTACTACACGGAAGGTGTTGCGTGTCGAGATATGATGGCCTACATTGCATAATGATGTCGCAGACTATGTGAAAAGTTGTGATGTTTGCGAGTGCATCAGTAAACTATCACGACGGGATGAGATGTTGCTTGTGCCATAAGTAACTCTACAACCTTTTAATAAATGGGCCATGGACTTTGTGGGTCCAATTAATCCATGAGGGAAGAGGACTGGTGTGCTATACATCATTACCGTAAATGACTATATGACCAGGTGGGAAGAGGCTACACCAGTTGTGGATTGTACCACTGGGACACCAACAAAGTTCATATACGAGAATATTGTGACACGGTTTAGGTGACCCAGGATATTTATGAGTGACCAGCACAGTCACTTGATTGACCACACTATGAGAGTGCTAACTGAGGAGTTGCAGGTGCAACATAAGAAAAGCACACCATACCATCCATAAGAGAATGGGACTGTTGAAGCGTTCAACAAAATTTTGGAAATAGCGTTGACAAAAGTATGTAATGCTAATCGCGATGACTGGGACTTGAAAATTCCAGCAGTGCTATGGGCCTATCGTACCACTTGTAAACGGCTGACGGGATAGACATTATTTAAGCTGGTATTTGGGAAAGAGGTAGTCATGCCCATGGAATACATTGTTCCTAGTTTGTGCATCGCCGCGGTCATCAGCATGGATGATGAAGAAGAATTAAAAGTGTGCATTGCATAGTTGATCCAACTTGAAGAGGACCGCTTTATTGCAGGCTTCCACTAGCGCGTTGTGAAGGATCGATAGAAGGCATGGCATGATCGTGACATTAAGAATAAATAGTTTACGGAAGGAGATTTGGTGCTGTTATACGAAAGCAAGTTCATGAAGCATCCAAGTAAGTTACAGATGCAATTGTTAGGCCCATATCTTGTTCATTCCATTGCTTCTGGAGGTGCGGTTCAGTTACAGCAATTAGATGGTGTGGTACTGCCGATGCTCATCAATGGGAGTTGCTTAAAGCCTTATAGGATAGGGTCAGAGCTATGCACCACTTGAGGTGCTATAAAAATAAAATTGAATATTTTGTTAGATAGCAGCAAGGCGAGCATAGGGGAAGAGGCAGCACAAGGATAGGACTTAGTAGCAACAGAAGGGAGACCACCTATGAGAGATGTGGGGTCGTGAGTTTGTCAAATTAGTAATAAATGTAGGTAGTTAGAATAGTTAGCTGGAGGCACTTGTTGAAGCGACGCACATTAATGGCTGGTCTGACCATTAGTAGGGGGAGATTGCTGATAGATTTGGTGTCATTACTGCTAGATTTGGTCATGATGGACATGGTGGATTTGGCAATGATGATTTCTAATTGGGAAGTGGCTATCAAAAGTGCATGGGANTAGTAGGGTGAGATTGCTGATAGATTTGGTGTCATTACTGCTAGATTTGGTCATGATGGACATGGTGGATTTGGCAATGATGATTTCTAATTGGGAAGTGGCTATCAAAAGTGCATGGGACATGAGAGGAAGGAATTATTGAGAGAAGTTTAGTCGAGTGAGAAAAGTGTTGAGCCAAGTATAGTTGAAGAGTCTTGAGTGCGAGTTGTAGAGTATAGGTGCAAATTCGTCGGGTGCATAGTAAGGATTGGGGTGTGTGGCATGCTAAGAAACCTTGATAAAATTGAGATTTCTAGTGAGCAGGAATCCTGCATTCGACCCATGCCCATTTTGGAAGAATTCATGAGCATGCCTATAGGCTCTTCATCAATCCCCAAAGGAAAGTGGAAGGCTCAGAAGCCCAGTTCCATGCCGCCATAGAAGAGGTACACCCGCACTTTGGCTAGAGTGCAAGAAGAGGGGACTGCACAGACCGGGCCATCAATCTCAGGAGGTATAGAGTCTATGGTTCCCAGGGGTGTCTGTGTCAATGAAATCCCAGGATATGTTGCTCCAACACATCTAGGAGTGAAGCCAAGGAATCCCATGAAGAGTCAGAAGTATCCACCTAGATTGTCGACGCTGCCAGAAGGGATGAATTTCCCGGTAGATATCATCCCTAACTTGATCAAGCTGAAGTTTGAATACCAAGATTTGTTGTTGCTCAAAGATGTCTGGGATGAGCCCTATGAATCAGTTCCAATGGGGCCTGGTGCACCAATTCTGAGGATTCCTCAACCATGGGTGAGCAGGTTGAATAAATCTGGATTGTTGGGGCTCATTAATATGCCTCACTTTGGGTGACTAAACGAAGCTAATGCATGCATCAAAAAACTATTGGCATACTTTCATGGTGGGATGCTCTAGATGAATGAGCCTATTCCTCTCATGGTCGACTTAATTTCAAACATTACGGGCTTGTCGAAGGCCGTGGAAGATCCAGCAAAGTATATTCGCAGGCGGGATACTGACAAGAAGCTAGCCAAGCAGTTGAAGGAGAGATTTGTCTTACAGCGTGATGGCCACGCCTATTGTATCAATAGGATTAATACATAGGCAATGCGTATCGGGGCTCACATTTTGGAGAGAAATACTATCTAGGGGAGTCGACCAGTCTAATGCAACTCGAGCATGGTCGCATGTGCACAAAAGTGCATAGAGGGCATGCAAATTAACTGGTCCTTGTTTTTTCTCAACCAGTTGCTTGATGATGATCTCGCTGCTCAGGTCGGGAGGCCATTTTCCTACTGTTGGCCATTAATTCTCATTTTGGTTGTCACATGGATGGAACCAGAATATTATTAGTTGATGGCAGTCGATGCGGTGAAGGTGTGCTAAGGCACACACTATCAGAATTTGTGGTGGGTTGAGGAGCCCAGTCAAGAGATGGAATGTGCGATCCATTTTGGGTCTATTGGGAAGTGCTACAAGCTGTAGGTGTCAAAGTTCCCTTCTTATCCAATTACGTAGTAGCCAAGTATCAGCAGCTCATTCAGTTCACTATTGGGTCTCATTCCATTTATATATAGGAGCGACGAGACCCCAACAAGCAATGGCTACCTCTGGCCTACAAAGTCACTAATGAAGAATTGGATTCTCTCGTTCAGTAGTGGCTGGCTGAATGGGCAAAACCCATGATCCAGGAGGAGCTCTCTAAGGAGCCATCAGCTGATTACCTAGATGAAGCTGTCCAGAAGACACTAAGTATTCACGACTGCAACAATGAATCATCGATGGACCTTGATGCCAAAGCACAAGGCATGTAGGAGGAAACACAAACCAAATGGTGCCTAGAATATGGCACGGGCAGTGGTACTTGACCAGGGATGGAGGTCCAACTATAGAGGCTCATCAAGCGGTCATTGACTCCTCTGAGGTTGCGATGCAAGTGATACGAGAGTCCAACCAAGAAGGGTTTGCTATGGTAAGAGATAATTTGAATTCTATTTATGATTTTGTTTCCAGGAAGACACCTAAGAAAGATGTGATGCAGGAATTCCCATCGATCAGCACCGAGCCGTGAGCTAGGAACATTCAAGCTCCCCCGATTGCAATCAACGCGGGGAGTGAAGAAGTGAACTTGTTACTGGGGTCAGTCCAGATCATTTCCTTGGATATTAACAAGTTAATCACTTAGGATCTTGTGGATTTGTAGCATTTTTCCACCCAGGAATTGGTAGATAGGAAGAAGGAGCTTAGTGATGGGTATGTGTAGTCGAAGAGTGCAATCGAGAAGCTCTAGAAATAAGCTAAGGAGCTGCATCAGGTCAGGGTGTAGCTGGTGGAGGAGAAGGTATGGTAGATTGATTCCTTGAAGGAAGCACACGCTGAGCTACAACGAAAGGCTTCTAAGGAAATCACCAAGATTAAGAAGGTGCAAGACCACCTTATCATTGAGAAGGCACAGCTGTGCGCAAGTTGTGGCATGGTCGAGCAAGTTGTTGATGAGGCTTGTCAACATATATTTGAGAGCATGGTAAAGCTTACTACAATTGCTAAGGCCAAGTGACTTGGGGAAATTATTTTCAAGATCCAGGACACCAATCTTCTACTCAATGCCCTGGTCCATCCAATGACGCCACCGAAGAAGGTTGTTGAACAGAAGGCTACTATTGAGGAGATAGCAGCCCGATTTGAAACAATGGAGCAAGAAGCAAAGACAATCATGGAGGTAACAACGCAGTTCTGGTGCAGTGTTTTCCAAGATGAATAACATGACCAGTTGACCACGCAGGCGCAAGAAGCTAAAGGATAGTTAATGACACTGAATATATTGCTACAAGCACTATTGCTCATGTTGTGGATCATGTGGTCTAAGGAGTTGAAGGACATACAACAGAGAGATAAATGTTCCCAAGAACACCAAAAAAAGTGCCATGCCCAGTTGGATGAGTTTCAAGAAGTTGGTGGGAAGCTAGTTGTGAAAGCAATCACAACGCTGTAGGAAGTGCAAGAAAGTTGATAGATGGTCAATGGAAAGGCTAGGGAGGTGAACCCCATGTAGTAGGATTTTCTTAACTGTCAAAGCACTATCGAAAGAGTCTAGCTTTAGGTTCAAGAGATCTCACAACAGTTTGAATATTTCAAGGCCAAGACATCGACATATACATTGTCAACCTAACGTGGCTCAGGGACGAGCCACAAGACTGTGTTGGGGGCCTGTTGGCAAGGGTTTTGGGTAAGTGAGTTGTGCAGCGTCACGGCAGCTGCGCAAGATCATGTGACATCACACAAGGCCAGATCACCGTGATGGGTGGAAGAATAACTGCTTTTGAATATTTAATGTATTAATTGACCACGTTTTGTGTACATAGGTCATTAGTGGTTAGAATTTAGTTAGAAGTGGACCTTTGATGTAAAGATGTAATATTATATATAGAGCTAGCTTTGCAATTGTAATATAATCATGATCAGTGTGATACAATTCCAAGTCAATATCTAAGAGTGATCAATCTATTGCAATCTGTCTATGGTATTGGTGAGTCTTTTGTTTTGAACAATATACGATCTATTTGATACTAAATTTTGGGATGTAATCATTCTCCTACTATGGAGAAGAATTATTTGTTTTGGATCTATTGTGTAGAATTAATATGACATGATGGTTGTTGCCTAAATGTTGTCTTCTGTTTTCCTGTTTTCTCTGCTGCAATGTCAATGAAAAGTGTATTGAATCTATTTATGATTTACTTATGTTGCTGCAATGAACTAATGATGTGATATATCCCAATTCTATCAATGATGATGAATCTTATTAAAGTTGTTTTATGAATTATACTATTGCGATAACACTGGTGCGATAAATGAATGATGTCATCTGTTAGATCCGTAGTTGTGAAGATGAATTGTGATAACTGTCTTAATTCTATTGAGTGACTTGGAGTAATATGATAGTTATGTTGTCAAAATCGTGGTTTCCATATATTCCCTTCTTACTTCTAGAAACTTGGTTCCAACAGCTCTCCCTTGAACACCTCGGGTGAGACTTCGTCCGCTCTCCAGATGTTACTCGGCAAGGTAAAACATGTCTGGGCCGGTGCTTAGGGAGATCATGCTGGTTGGGCGTCGATAGAGTGAGAAACCCTATAGGAAAGGCTCTGTTGGTGGGTTTCACCAACACTGATTGAAGGAGAATGCTTAGTTGCCTCCTTGATTGAAGGAAGGCATGGGTGTGCTCATCTTGATGTCATAGTGTGCTCATATGATGCTGATTAAGTCAATTAAACTTAGGATAGTGGGTAAGTAGGCCAAAATATACCAAATATGTGTGTAGGTTGGGTAAATGACTCCAAAAAAACTTCATCAGTGAACAATGTCGAGAATGGATCATGCATACATGCATCATTAAATTTTCTTAGGTCGATGCAGATCTGAACCTGACCCGTGTTTTTGTCCTAGACCACCATCCGACTGATCTATTTCAATTGTTTGATTGGTTCAATGATTCCAGCATCCAAAATCCTATCAAGCTTATATTTTACCCTCTCTTTATATCCGTGGTTCAGGTGATATGACCTCTTCCTTATTGGTTTTGCATCTAGTTTCACCGAGATCTTCATTTCTCCCAAATATCTCAATATGTCGTTCATCTTAGAAAAATTTGTAGGGAACAAATCTTGGAATTCATGCAACAAGTATGTGATTTTTTCCATCATTTCTTCATCCTAGTAGTCCCCAACATTTGCAAACTTTGGGTTCTCCTTCGTACCAATGTTGACCTTTCTGATCTTTAATGGATGATTCATTGGATCTATCAGTACATCAGGCGATGGGACATCCCGACTCCCTTCTATTTTTGGAATATTGATATTCCATAGGTCATCATCATCATATGGTTCTCCTAGCACATTATATCATTCCATCATCGACTACATTTAACAATGTGCATGCAAGTCTACAGGGTATGTGACTGGCACTACCTTAGAACAACATCGTAGACGAGCTACAACGCATTATGAACATCTGGGTTGACATTTGCAAAACTGAAGGTGCGAGTGAAGAAAACCATTAACTCCTAGTAGGTAGTGATCTCTTTGCGAAACTCAACAGATACATACCAATATTGTGGGATTTCATCAAACATGTCAACAAAGGAATGGACCCACTCATCCTTTGGTCGTAATTCCCACAACGTCTGGAATTCAATTAGATGATCACCATGACTGATCCACCCATCATACCTTCTAGCATGTTATAGTTATGCATCTCCAAAGAGAATTGTCATCAATATTCGATACTGCAACCATCCAGTGATCAAGTTCTTATGGGTCACCCACCATCTTGCTGGAGTAGCCTTCATCGCTTCTCTTGATGCCAAAAACCATTGTGGTTCTGACACCTTATCTCAAAATTCAACAAGAAACTAAGATAAATCAAGTAGTCCTTCAAAAATTTGTATCTCAATGGTCTCAATCATGACATGATATAGTGACTATTTAATCAAGCCACACTTTCGTAACAATACTTTTCTTCCAGTTCTTTGAGGCATCATCCGAGTTAGAAGACGTAGAACTAGCATTGCGCCAACAAAGTTCCCCATTAGTAGTTGGACGGATGTAATCTTCTGATATGTTATATGCATGATCCTATCCTCTAATAGCCTCATCCTTTACAGGCTCAATATAACTTTTCCATTCATTTGGATCCATCAGAGTGATGACTCTGATGTCTTAATTTTCAAAGGTCATTACGTGCTTTTTAAAATTTATTACTACCATGTTGTTGTTGGCCCATCCAATCCCCAGCAACATGGTATAGGATCCTCCACCATCAATAACTTCAATGGCATTAAAATCAGCATAGGTATTCATGCCTTCAACCTCCACAGCAAGGTGTGAAACTCGCCCGATTTGTGTTACTCCGAATTGGTTGGCCAAACGCAACTGCACAGGAGACAAACTCAGCATTGAGAGTCCCCATATTGTGCCATGTATAGCTCATTAGAATATTAATATCTGAACCTAGATCCAAAATAACTTTATCGACCTCATAGTCCCCAATCTGAATGTTCATGCGCATCTCTTTTCCTATCTTCTTCTTATGAAAACAATTCACTGTAGAGTCATTCTAGCCCTTATCCAGTCGATGCAATAGATTCTCAATCTCGACAAGAGCATTGGGATCTCTTTCAAGCAAGAAGAAACTTTTGTAGAACTTATGTAGGGTACCATGCTATCACGATGGTCCTGCCTCCAAATTTGAATCAAAAGTAGTTGGAATTTCATAAATAGGTAACTTACAAGGATTCCTTCTGATCACATCATGTGCTTCAAAAAATGTGTCTTTCTCAGCATCGATGTAGAACTGTACCTTCTTCTTCCCAGACATGTATGGGTTGTCAGAATATTAATATCTGATCCTAGATCCAAAATAACTTAATCAACCTCATAGTCCCTAATTTGAATGTTCATGCACATCTCTATTCCTATCTTCTTCTTATGAAAAGAATTCACCACAGAGTCATTCTAGCCATTAGCCAGTCGATGCAATAGATTCTAAATATTGACAAGAGCATTGGGATCTCTTTCCAGTAAGAAGAAACTTTTGAAGAATTTATACAAGGTACCATGCTGTTGTAATGGTCCTGCCTCCAAAGTTGAATCAAAAGTAGTTGGTGTTTGGGTACAAAGGGTACTCCCAAAAGACAGAACACCTATAGAAACCACTTCACATAAATAGATCACAAATCAATACATAGATGTTTATCATGTGGTTAAAACCCTTGAGAGGGAAAAGGTCCATGGCCCCAACCAAATATCTACTTGTATAAATTTATTATGAAAAATAAAGAAAGTTACATGAGCTTCTCATAATCGATCAACTAGCCAAGGACCCTCCATTCTCTTTAAATAGAGATCAGTGACCAATTGGGTGTTAATATAGGGATCAATGGTAGGTATGATCTAAGAGAAGTTTAACCATCATATCACTTTATTTCTAGAACATATTGTTACCCTTAGATTAGAATATTTACAAATGCATACTAATGCATACTAATGAAACACACATTGTGTAATGGATATATTACATAAGTTGATCTTAACTAACTCCTATGTGTATAAATATCCTAACATTTCCCCTTAAGAACCACTTAGGATATGATTGAATTATTTACAAAAGTGACACTATTAGGAGAAGGAAGGAGGAATTAGAGCCTATCCCCACTTAAGGAAACATTCCTGAACTCCTAACATAGATCTAAGATTAGAAAACTTCGCTTCTATAAGAGACTTGATGAAGATGTCTACAACTTGATCATTTGTAGGGAAATAGAACATTTCAAGAACATGATCATGAACAAGATTTTTGATGAAGTACATGTGTAGCTCAATGTGTTTGCTTTGTTTATGTAGAACTGGATCTTTGGCAAGATTGATGGCACTTTGATTGTTGCACCAAAGTGGATTATGTTGTTGCTGCTTGAATCCAAACTCTGATAGGATCTGTCGAAGCCATAAATATTCCTAACTGGCATTAATTGCAGCTTGATATTCTACTTCTACTAAAGAAAGAGCAAGAGCTTGTTGTTTCTTACAAGTCCAAGTCACAGGTCCAGATCCCAGACTGAAAACATAACCTGCAATAGACTTTCGATCATCAGGACTGTTGGCCCAATCTGAATCTCTCCGGCCCATTCTGAATTAGTGAAACCAACCAACAAAGTTGTCCCCCCTGTACTATAATGAATCCCAAACTGAATTTTACCTCAAATATATCAAAGTATTATTTTTGCTTCTTTTCAGTGACTTTCATGAGGTGTTTGCATATAACGAGAAGCACGACCAACGAAAAAGGAAAGGTTAGGATGGGAATGAGTCAAGTATAAGAGACTACCAACAAGCTAACGATACAAGGTGGCATCTACTTTAAGGGAAGTAAAAGTGGCAGAAAGTTTGACTCCAGACTGGAAGGGAGAAGGGGATGTTTTACAATCTTCCATGTGAAAGAGACGAATAAGGTCACAAGAATACTTAGACTGGGAAAGAAAGATTCCTTCTTTGGTTTGCAAGACTTAGAGACTAAGAAAATAATGCAAATTTCCTAAGTCTAACATTTCAAAAAAATTCTTAAGATTGAATTTCACATGGGTTAAAATTTTAGGGTCACTACCAGTAAGGATAAGATCATCAACATAAAGAACAAGTGTGATGAGATGGTTTCCTACTTTCTTGGTATAGACATTGGGGTTAGAATGGCATCTAGAAAAACCTATGTCAAGGAGAAAGCTATCCATTTTGGCATGCCAAGCTATAGGAGCTTGCTTATATAAGGATTTCTCAAGGAGACAGACAAGGCTAGAGTTATCCTGAATATATCCAGGAGGTTGTTCCATGAGAGGTAGATTCTAAAGATGAATCTAGGCTAATGTGGTGCTTATTCATTGCTTCTTCCAAGGTTGCCATCTTCTTGAAACACTTAGATTTATCATGATTATCTTTCCCACACAAATTGCAATGACGCTCAGTCTTCTTTCCTTTTGGCTTAGATCCTTTGTAATTTTTCAAAGAAGGAGCCGACTGAGAGGGTTTGGAACCCTTGTTTGGCTTATTATTGCAAAAATTTTGTTTCTTGGGCTACTTGGAATTTTCTTTCTATCGGGAGAATAAGGTTTTCCCAGATGTATCTGATTTTTAATTATTCCAAGATGAATGAGCTTATCTTACTTATCACAAAAGGATCCAAGACTAGGCTCTTTATAGCTAGTTACAGTCGAAGATTATTTCATGGAGTAAAATGCAGATACAAAAATAGAATATGTAGGTCCAAGTTTGGAAAGAATATGATAAATACATTGTTTTTCTTCTTTTTTAATCTTGTATTCTTCACATAAGAGTCTAAGTGTTTTATACTTAGATAAATAGTCTTGAATGCATGAAAAATCAAATCATTCTCAACTTGATAAGTAATCAACTCATTCTTAAGTTGATGACCTCAAAATTCATTGTGTTTACCAAACACAGAGTCTAACTTTTCCCAATCTTTATCAGCTTCATCAATTCCAGATATGTTGAATCATAAATCAATAGAGGTTGACATCCCAATCAATCCATGAGCTTCATCACATCTATTTTCCCATTTTATTTTCTTATCATCATCAGTGGGTTCTGTTTCTTTCCCTGAGTTAATTCTGAAAATTCCCCTACTTTGTAGAACATCCTCCATACAATATTTCCATGAGAAATAGTTAGAATTGGTAAGTATAATATCATAAGGGCCATCCATACTATAAACTAATGGCTGAAAGAACAGAAACTAACTGTCTGGATGCAAAGATCTCGAAAAATTAGGCCATTTAAAAAAAATGGCACTGAAAACTAATTATGGATGATGAATTTATGCCTGATCAAAGAAAATGTTGAAGATGTCCCCAATAGTGACGTGGCAGATATTAACTTGACCACCTAAAAAAAGAACCCCCCTTCTTCCCAAGATGAACCTTTGATAATCACTTACAAGAATTTTTTTTTAAGTGAATCACTTTTGTAAAATAAGTGATGTTCACTTTTACAATAATGTTACTTTTAAATAGTGTTGCAATAAATTAAAGACTTAAGTGACTCAATTTTTATTTTATTTTATTTAAGTGAGATGCACTTTTATAATAAAGTAACTTGAAAATAGAAATTGCATGCACTAAAAAGTAACTTAATAAGACTTGAACTCAATACATATTAAGGAATAAAGCAACTTTGAACCAAGTGAGTTATGTTTAAAAGGTACATAAAAGAATGGAAAGAGGAAGGGGTTTTTTTTTTTTTACTCTTCTCCCTCATTCTCCATGCTTGCCTTTTTTTTTTCTGCAAATCACAAAAAAAACAAAAACAAAAAACAAAAAATAACTTTTCCACACTATGGGGTTAGATCTTGGTTAGCTTTCCCGAAAAGTCTACGTTTTCACGTTTTCTCGCTGTTTTTTATTCGTCGTGATCGCACAAGGTGCACGACAAAGAGCATACATAGCCGAGAAAATAAGAAAAAACCTTCCCCTTTCTGTTTCTGATTTTCCGTGATCGCGCAATGTGCACGGAAAAGAGATTGCAAAGCCAGGGAAGGCAACAGTTTGAGAATAAAACAATAAAGATGTAGTAATAAAACTAATAAAATATGAGAGATTTTAAAAAAATATAAAACAAATCCATCATTGTAACATTATACCTTCATATTTGTCGAAATGGGTGTTTCTGGATCAAATGGAAATAGTTTTCGATGAGATGAAAACTATTTACCAATGGAAATGGTGATTCGAGCACAATGGAATATCTCCCACAAGACACAAATGCACAAAAAATCCAATACCAGAAACGATTTCAAAGTTTCGGAAACACCTGTTCCAGATCTTGATAAAAACTGAAAGTGACTCTTCATAAACGCTCTTACAGAAGCAAAGTTTTCTAGAATTCGATCTATGTTCGGAGTTCAGGAATGTGTCCTTAAGCGGGAATAGGATCTAATTCCTCCTTCCTTATCCTAATAGTGTCACTTTGTATCGTGAGCTTGTTGGTGATGGAGTAGGGTCCTGCAGCTACTGGAGAAGCTGCCATTTTGGCGGATAGACAGTTTTGGCGAAGATATAAGAGATAAGGTAAAGATAAGATGTCATAGCATGTTTCTAGCTGTAGATCAGAGCCGAAAACTATGACTATCGGGATAAAGAAGTCAAAGAATATGACAGTACCTCAGCGGCTGAGAGGAGAGAGATCACCCACTGCATTCAAGGTAGCGGTCGAGAAGAGAGAGCTCACCCACTACATTCAAGGCAGTAGCGAAAGACAGGAGGGATTAGCTACCCTCATAAAGGAAAAAGAGGCAATGAGGCCAAGGAATTGAAGACGAAGGACAGAAAGGGAAGCGGCACACAGTACCCATGGTCAGTTCCGAGAAGCATGGAACACTGTAGAGAGCAGTGGTGTGATGAAAAGCGGCAGTTCGAGTACAGATAGACCAATTGTCACTAGTTAGGGTTTTCAGGTTACTGTTGGGACAGGCCCACAGTGTTGTAATGGTGAGACCTTCGGGCCACCTAAAAAGGGATTTATTTTGTATTGTAAAAGGTTAGCTAGTAGGCCAGTTGATTAGCTATTCAGACAAATAGAGTCAATTATTCTGTTAGCTCACAGTCATTTTGTATTGTAATAGAGTCAAGCTTTGGTCCTGTTATTCCATTTATAAAATCTTACTGTAACCAGTAGCTAGCTCATAGAAGCTTGTATGTAACAATCCGCAGGGATTGACAGAGAGAGAGAGAGAGAATATTGTAAGAAGGAAATATAGAGAAAGAGAAGAGATCTAGGAGATAAGGGCTCTTGGCAGTTAGTGCAGAGTTACCCAGAAGATCTCTAGCTGCACACAGGTTGCAGCAGAACTGTGTACTCTCTTTCAAGATATAATAAACATAGTTTTGTGGATGTAACTTCTACCCTGGGAGTGAACCACGTAAAACTAGTGTGTTATGTGATTGTTTCATGTGACTGCGCTTTACTTAGTTGATATCTGTTATATGTTACATGAATGTTGTATGTCAGTTAGTGAATGTCTGTATGTCCTCATTCAGTTACAGCATTATTGAAGGTTAAGGTGGATTTGCATGTATCAAGTGTCTGCATATGAGTTTATCAGTGCTTGTTTCACACAGTAATAAGTCATTCTGTTAGTGTTTCCAATATACTTATTCAAACAGTTAAGTATAAGTTGAGGAAGATTGTGTGAAGTATGGAAGTTCACGTCAGAGTGTTTAATATCTAGTTGAAAGTTAGCCAAGTCATTCCACCCAGTATGATAGCCTTTGGACCGTGAGGGTCGCAGTGGGCCGTACTATAGTAGATATCGCGTTGGCAGTAGGTGATATCGCACCGACAGAGGAACTGCAGTGTGAGATAGCATGGGCCATGGGTTAAGAGGAAGAGAGAGTTGTGCATCGCCAGAGTCACTGTGATGCGATAGGAGCCCTTCGCCTGTCAAAACCCATGAGTAAGAGAGATTGCACGTCGCAGAGAGAGATCTTGCTGGCTAAGAAGAGCTGCGAGACCCCAGGATGCTACAGAACCTGGTCGAAGGCACTTGAGTCTTTGGCCAACCCGTTAGAATCACCTCGGGTGAGACTTCAGGCCACTCCGCGGTCTATCGCCGAAAGGGCCAGTGAGCCAGGGGTGTTGTTGGTACATTACAGTAAACCTGGGTCTGCCCATAGAACCAACAAATGGTTTTGTTTCCGGTTTTGAACAAACTGAGCACTGATGTTCTGTTGGCATCCTACTAGAGATGAACTCAACCAGTGGCTTGACTCTAAGGAAAAAGAATTTTCTGAACAAGAGAAAAAGAGTCCTAGACTGAGTACAGAGGACTGGTTACAAAAACATATCTTCACTGATATACATATGATATTTTTTGCGACCTATGGAAATGAGATGTACGACTGGTTATCAAATTTGACTGATCAGAGCATATTCAGAAAGAAAAGAAAAATTTTCTGGACACCGGAGCTGATTCAGACCGTGAAGAGCCTTGATAATCCCATTACAAGGATAGTAGACTTCTGGCTTGCGAGTGTGCTAGAAGGCTTCGTCACAGAGTTTGCAGTTGAACAGAGAAAAAGCTTCAGCGAGGCTGAGCGGTACTTCTTCAAAGGATATCGCGGTAAGTACCTAAACTCTTTAAACTTGTCCATTAAGATGTTATTATATGAAAAAGGAGTAATGGATATAGTTTCAGACCAATAAGTTAAGAAAGTGTGATGTCACAAGAGTTTGAGAGTGATTTTGATGACATTGGACGTACACGTAGTGGAAAGAAATATAAAGTAGATTTCAGATCTCCCATATTTGAAGACAGTTCAAATAATACTAAACAACAGAGTCATAGTAATACAGAAAGAATAGAAGGGGGTATCCCTTACCACCCTTATACCCCATAGAAATAGACCGAGACTCAGAACATCCCTGTAGGAACTCCATCTAGTAGCTCGCAGACAGTACATACTACCGCTACATCACCTCCACCTACACCACCGAGTGGTAGTAACACAGCAAATCAACATCCACCACGCAGAAATAGAATGGGGGATGATATGAAGCTACCTACCTTTAAGGGTACAGGGGCAGAAGACCCAAAGCAGCACTGGTTTCTATGTGAAGCCGTGTGGACCATTAAAGGACTCCAAGATGATAACATTAAACTTGTACAGTTGGTCACCACACTTAGGGAACGAGCCTTAACATGGTATATGAAGTATACCTCAGCAATACCCAGAACACTTATACAGGTCAAGACCACCATGATCAAAGAGTTTAAGAAACCCAAGTCCGAGTCGTAGTGTATCACAGAGCTCAAAGACATTAAACAACTACCTACAGAGTCAGTATGGGACTTTGACCATAAATTCAAAGCTCTCATCGACCAAGTTAGCTTTGAGTTTTTGCCGGAGCAGCATAAGGAATGGTTTATTGCAATGTTGCTCCCTCACATCAGACTGCCATTAATGTAGCAGAAACTCCAGACGCAAGATGACGTGTTGGAGATGGCGATGAAACTAGAGGCTTCACCTCTAGCTGAAACCAGTACAGGTATGACAAACCTACAAAACCAGTTAGCAAATCTCACGTTACAGATGCATGAGATTAGAAAAGGAAAAGAGATTGCATAAGACATATGGTGTATCAAGTGTAAAGCACAAGGCCATACTAAAGACAACTGTCCAGTATTTGTTGAATACTTAGCAAGTGGGGCACCTAACCCCTTAGCACAGACTCAGGGGCCATGGTGTGAACTATGCATAACAAGAGGAAATCTACCTCAGCAATGCCCTATGCTTCAAAAGTATGTATAGACACTTAAGAACTTATACTATGCCTTCTGTAAGTCAGTAGGACATGAAGACCATACCTGTAGAGCCTATGATCTCATGGTAGATAGAAAACATGACTTGTACAAAGTCCAATCAGAGACACAGGGTCCAGCAGCGGGACCACATCATGATCCAGCTCATGTTGGTCATGGAGGAGGATTCAGAGGACGAGGCCATGGAGGAGGCTTTGGCCGTGGTGAAGGCTTTGGATGTGGCCATGGACCAGTCACTTGTTACAACTATGGAGTTGTAGGAAATTATGCTAGGGAATGTCAGAGCCCCACTACGACATGTAATTATTGCAAATCTTACGATCACGCTATAGAAGAATGTCCTACCTTGATAGCTAATATCAGAGAACCTAAGCCAGCAGTACACCAGAACATTCAGTTTATCGCTGCTGAGCAGAAAGAGCCAGAACCAAGAGTCAGCATTGTGACTTGCAGTGGTGCTTCCACCAGTGGGACATCACCGGATAGTGAAAAGAACATAGGATCGGAGTGGGTGCACAAAGATACTAATAAATTAACACCACTCAACTTGCAGAAAAATAAAGAAACATTTCAGGAAGCTAAAACTTTCTTTGATGAACCTATGCAATTAGGATAGCAGGTACAGCTGTCTAGGGGCATACCGCAGCAAACACCTTATGGCCTTAGTCCTATGGAGACATCGCAGGCTACCACATCAGGAAGATGCGATGAGGATGAGTCGACAGGAAGCGTACAATCCTTCCTGCGGAGTTGTCTAAAACTCGTGAGAAATGAGAAAGCTATCAGAGAGCTTTAGTGCATCATAGATCAGTACCCGCCATCTTATTCTGTGAGCAGTACACAACGTGCTATTCATAACATTATGGACCATACAAGAACAGGAAGAGAGATGTGACTCACAGCACAAGTTGGAGAATTTGAAATGGATGAGGTGATCCTAGATCTAGGATCAGAGGTAAATGTTCTGACGAGGCAGACATGGGAACAGATGGGTATCCCTAAGTTATTCAGATCGCCTATTGTTATACAGCTGATTGGCACCTCTCCGTCCGAGTGCTGACATCCCTCAGGTCGGCACACAAAAGGACACTTATGGATTGAGGTTTGCCCAGTTTCATT
>LPNX010841375.1:304046-325992 GCA_001517045.1 Pseudotsuga menziesii
GGAAGGGGTTTGATAGATATACTTGGAGAGCAAAGTTATGCTGGTGGATTTACTACAGAACCTTTGGAGCAGAGAAACTCAGAGTCCTTTGGTGACAGAGGAGTCCCTTGTTTAGGCATTAGGTTGTAACCTAAACTCCCTCTTTTATTGTTAATAAAGCAGATTACTTCTTCCATATTGTGTTTCATGTGTTGTAGTTTGGTAAAGATTTGTACTTCATTATAATATGTGATTTACCTAACCTGCATCTTTATATATGAATCATATTGTATATTGGAAGAACCTTTTGTTAACAGGTTGAAGGAGGAATTATCCTGGAGATTATAAGAGTGGAGCAAAGAGGAAGGAATCAGCTTGGATCAACCTTCGTTTATTACAAGTAAGTTCCTGCTACTTCCCTATTTCCTATTTGTACTTTTATAATCAAACTGTCTGCAAGGTCTAGTATGTTGGTAACCCCCAGACCTAGGTTATTAGGTGAATTATCCATTACAACACCTATCCATTTGAGATTAGCTAATCAACAGAGGGTATCCCCACTGGGTCGACTACCGCAGGTGCCATTTGACATTGATGGAGTTCATAGCTTTGCAGACTTTGAAGTTATAGAAATCATTGGCAACAATAGACCATATCCAGCATTACTAGGCATTCATTGGGCGATCAATAACATGGCTGTTATCAACCTAAAGAGAAGAAAAATGACCTTTGAGGATGTGCAGATCCGGGTCATCGGACCGTTGGATCCTCTTCAGGGTCCTAGATACATTGAACCTATTAGAGCAAAGGATGAGGCACATAACATGGAGAGTCTCTATCAGATGACTATGAACCAGAGTGACTACATCAATCCAACCACAGAAGGGAACATTAGTTGGCGATGTGACAACTCATGCGCATCGGATTTGGATGTCGGTCTAGAGAACTGGTAGAACAGAGTTTACGAAGTCTCAGCTCGCAGAGGTGCGTATTTGACTAAGTCACTGCGATGGATCGGAGCAGAGCTTAAGGACATTCCGTCGTTTGATGGCTTAGCGGATGTCAATAATTTTTTATACCATTTTGAACAACAAGTTCCTCACGAGCAGAGGATTGCAGCTATGGACCTTGCAGTATGAGCCACACCTACAAAATGGTGGTATACACATAAAGATAATATCGCATTATGGGATGATCTTAAGAGATTGATGGCGATCAAATTCTCTACTGACAGGGAGTATGTCCAGCAGAAATACATAAGAGAAAGTGACCCCAGGTCGCATATTCATTTTTGTGAACAGAATTGGTCGGACATTCCCGAGGATGAATGGGTTCATTGATTCATTCACACTTTGGACACAGTTCCAAATAATTGGTACACTGAGATAGAGTTGCGTAGAGGAACAACTACATGGCCACTTATGATAGATATCTTTGAACTCACTTTCGCTTTTGAATCTGAGTACCCAAGCATTAATCAGCCTTTAGACATTATAAAGATTAAGATCTTGGAGGACTGTACCCTATCAGTGTCAGTTCAACCTGAGTGGGCCATCCAGTTAGAAGATGCACTCGAGTGTTATAACTCTGCATCAGAACCAGAGGATGAGGATGAGGATCCTCACAACATCAACATTCTAGAGTCAGAAGGGACTCGCGATGTTGATGGACCGAAGCTAGAGACTCCAGCTATCATGGAGCCTATCAAGATTAAGAAGATCAACATTGGCATAGACACAAAACCAAATTTTGCATCCATTGGAGATTATTGGAACGATGAAACAGTAGGACAGATTGCAGACTTGCTACATGACTATCAAAACCTATTCCCCACCAAGTTCACAGAGATGAAGGGAATAGTTGGAGACTTGGGAGTAATGAGGATACCATTGAAAGAGGATGCTAGGCCAGTCAAGCAGCGTCCATATAGATTAAATATTCTCTATAAAGAAAAAGTTAAGGATGAGATCAATAAGATGCTAGCAGCAGGCATCATTGATCCAGTGGAAGAAAGCAAATGGGTTAGTCCCATGGTCATGCAAGAAAAGAAAACCAAAGGAGACATCAAGATCTGTGTCGACTTGTGTAAACTCAACGATGCATCGCTTCATGATCCATTTCCGACATTTTTCATTGATGAAGTGTTAGACAATGTGAGAGGACAGGAGGTCTACTCCTTCATTAATGGCTTTTCAGGCTATCACCAGATCAGAATCCATCCGGAAGATCGATCTAAGACCACTTTTGCGACAGAATGGGGCTCATTCCAGTATACGGTAATGCCCTTTGGTCTTAAGAATGCACCAGCTATCTTTTATAGAGTAGTAGTTGCTGTATTTAAAGAATACATCCATAAATTCCTAGAGGTTTATTTTGATGATTGGACTGTATTTGGATTAATCGACAAGCACATAGGATATTTAAGACTGATGTTAGAGAAATGTAGGCAGTACCAGATTTCTTTGAACTTGAAAAAATGTATATTCTGTGCGCCATTTGGTATTTTGTTGGGTCATACTGTCTGTAGACAAGGCTTGATGGTAGATCCCGCAAAGATTGCCATCATTGTAAACCTTCCAGCACCCAACTCAGTTAAGCAGTTGAGGATAGTACTTGGTCATACTGGGTACCACAGAAAATTTATCAAAGGTTATGCAAAGATCACAACACCTATGGAAAAGTTGTTAAAGAAAGATGTAAAATTCCTATGGAATGAGGAATGCCAGAAAATTCTAGACACACTTAAAGAGAAGATGGTTACAGCACCCATCTTAGTATTCCTATACTGGACCAAGCCATTTCATGTACATGTGGATGCATCTGGCATCGCACTGGGGATCATCTTAACACAGCCAGGAGAAGGAGGTATCGATCACCCTATCGCATTCTCAAGCAGAAAACTATCCACCGCAGAAAAGAACTACACCACTACAGAAAGAGAAGGATTAGCCATGGTGTATGCTCTACAGAAATTCAGGCACTACCTGCTACGTGCCTCATTCAAGATGTTCACTGACCATTCCTCTTTGAAGTACTTGGTCAATAAGCCAGTGTTAGGGGGACGAATCTGCATATGGTTACTCCTATTTCAGGAGTATTATTTTGAAATCATTGCGAAACCAAGAAGATTAAATGCTGGACCAGATCATCTGTCGAGGATAGACTCAGGAGAAGAGCTAAGTAACCTAGAGGACAACTTGCCCAATGCGCAATTGTTTTCTATTCAGATCGCAGACAAGTACTATGCTGATATCATTCACTTTCTCACGACAGGATAGGCACCTGTTGAGTTTACTAAGCAGCAAAAGAAGCAGTTGGTTTTCAAAGCAGCAGACTTCACCTTGATCGCGGGACAGCTATACAAGTTAGGTCCAGATAAAGTCCTGCGCAGATGCATCATGCCACATGAGAAAGAGGCCATTATCAGAGAAGCACATTTCAGTACCGCAGGAGGTCATTTCGCGGGAAAGCCGACTACGCAGAAAATCCTGACCGCAGGATTATGGTGGCCTACTTTGCATAAGGATACTAAGGAATTTTGCAGATGCTGCGATATCTTCCAGAGGGTAGGAAAACCTTCGTGGAGAGATGAAATGCCACTGCAACCACAGATTACACTGTGCACATTTGACAAGTGGGCTATATACTTTGTGGGTCCTATCAACCCACCATGAAAATGAACTAGTGCGAGATACATCATCACAGTAACAGAATACCTCACCAGATGGGTGGAGGCTAAAGCAGTAAGAAATTGTGATGCTGCTACAGCTGCACAGTTCCTCTTTGAGAACATCATCAGTAGATTTGGATGCCCAGTAATTTTGATGAGCGATCAAGGCACCCATTTCTTGAACTACACTATTGAGGCCTTGACAGAAGAATTCTAGATACAGCACCATAAGAGCACTCCCTACCACCTGTAAGCTAATGGTATGGTGGAGGCCTTTAACAAGATTCTAGAAAATGCTCTTACTAAGATCTGCAACAGCCAAAGGAATGATTGGGACCTCAGAGTTAATGCTGTGTTATGGGCGTATAGGATGACATGCAAGAAACTTATAGGACATACACCTTTCAGCTTGGTGTATGGACAGGAGGTTGTTATGCCTATGGATTATATTATGCCCAGTATAAGAATTGCTCAAATCACTGGGATGACAGACACAAACATGACAAATGAAAGGCTAGCGCAGCTGCTTGCCTTAGAGGAAGACAGGTTCATCGCAGGATTCCATCAGAAAGTGTAGAAGGCATGAGAGAAAACTTGGCATGACAGGCATGTCAAGAACAATTTTTTTCAGATAGGAGACCTAGTCCTCCTCTACGATAGTAAGTTTGTGAAGTTTCCAGGAAAATTCAAGACGCATTGGTTGGGGCCATACTAGATTTAGCAAGTTACAGATGGAGGAGTTGTTCACCTCAGCAAACTGAACGGGGAGCTTCTTCCCACTTTTATTCATGGCAGTAGGCTTAAGATTTACAGTGCTAGCCACTCCACATCCCAGCCTTAACTCAGGTAGATATGAGAGTGAAGATGTCCACTATAGTTGAAAGGAGGCATCGCACCGGGAATTAGTCTACACTGGCAGGTAGTTAATGAAGAAATGACCGGTATACCTTACCGTAGATTTGGCAATAGCATATTAAATTTTCCAGATTTAGTAAATATTCGACGAGACCGGTGCCTGCACATAGGGTTCGAGGGAAATTTGATCAGATTTCAGCATTTAATGAGGATTGAAACGATGGGTGTGGTCTCATCCATGCAATTAATATCACTGATCGGTTCAGCCTAGATGACCATTGTGTCCGGGATTATCGCCTTCAGCATAAAAGCAGAGATCATTCATCTAGGATGGTTACTCTTGCAAAGAGTCAAGAGCTAAAGAGTAAGTTGTTAAGTTTTCCCTGTGTAGAGCTGATTTCATTACAGAGTGCTGTGATTTCCCTATTTCGTAGCCATTGCCAATCCAGAGTATTGCACCGAGTGGGTTCTGTCTGAGGAGGAACCTTTAGAAGACATTGTGAGACGATTTGAGCGTGGAGGCCTTGTGTCCGCTATGGCGACACCACCCAAGGGTATGAAACCAAGTTCATCATAGGCCAGACAGCTACCAAGGATGAGGAGCCAATCTCAGCAAACAGAAGACTCCAGCATTAGTCAAGCTACACTTGAAGCGGCACAAGAGTGTGTCGAAGATATGCAGAATGAAGTCGTAGGACTTCAAGACAAATGTAAACGGACTTCGCAGGAAGCCAAGGAGAAGCTACACTTGAAGCGGCACAAGAGTGTGTCGAAGCTATGCAGAATGAAGTCGCAGGACTTCAAGACAAATGTAAACGGACTTCGCAGGAAGCCAAGGAGAAGCTAGAACAGGAGAAGCCTGCTGTTAGTGGCTGGAGGACGAGCCATAAGTAAGTGTTAGGGGACTATTGGAGTAGGGTCCAGCAGCTACCGGAGAAGCTGCCATTTTGGCAGATAGACAGTTTTGGTGAAGATATAAGAGATAAGGTAAATATAAGATGCCGTAGCATGTTTCTAGCTGCAGATAAGAGCTGGAAACTATGACTATTGGGATAGAGAAGTCAAAGAAGATGATAGTACCTCATCATCCGAGAGGAGAGAGCTCACCCACTGCATTCAAGGCAGCGACCGAGAAGAGAGATCTCACCCACTGCATTCAAGGAAGCGACGGAAGACAGGAGGGCTCAACTACCCTCATAAAGGAAAAAGGGGAAACGAGGCCAAGGAATTGAAGACAAAGGACAGAAAGGGAAGCGGCGCATAGTACCCATGGTCAGTGTCGGGAAGCATGGAATATTACAGAGAGCAGTGGTGTGACGAAAAGCGGCAGTTCGAGTACATATATACCGACTGTCACTAGTTAGGGTTTTCGGGTTACTGTTGGGACAGGCCCACAGTGTTGTAATGGAGAGACCTTTGGGCCGCCTATAAAGGGATGTATTTTGTATTGTAAAAGGTTAGCTAGTAGGCCAGTTGATTAGCTATTCAGACAGATAGAGTCAATTATTCTGTTAGCTCACAGTCATTTTGTATTGTAATAGAGTCGAGCTTTGGTTTTGTTATTCCATTTGTAAAATCTTACTGTAACCAGTAGCTGGCTCATAGAAGCTTGTATGTAACAATTCGCAGGGATTGAAAGAGAGAGAGAGATAGAATATTGTAAGAAGGCAATATAGAGAAAGAGAAGAGATCTAGGAGAGAAGGGCTCCCGGCAGTGAGTGCGGAGTTACCTAGAAGATCTCTAGCTGCACACAGGTTGCAGCAGAACTGTGTACTCTCTCTCAAGATATAATAAACACAGTTCTGTGGACATAACTTCTACCCTGGAAGTGAACCACGTAAAACCAGTGTGTTATGTGATTGTTTCATGTGATTGTTCTTTACTTAGTTGATATCTGTTATATGTTACATGAATGTTGTATGTCAGTTAGTGAATGTTTGTATGTCCTCATTTAGTTACAGCATTATTGAAGGTTAAGGTGGATTTACATGTATCAAGTGTCTACATATGAGTTTATCAGTGCTTGTTTCACACAGTAATAAGTCATTCTGTTAGAGTGTTTCCAGTATACTTATTCGAACAGTTAAGTATAAGTTGAGGAAGATTGTGTGAACTGTGGAAGTTCATGTCAGAGTGTTTAATAACTAGTTGAAAGTTAGCCAAGTCATTCCACCCAGTGAGATAGCCTTTGGACCGTGAGGGTCGCAGTGGGCTGTACTATATTAGATATCGTGTTGGCAGTAGGCGATATCGCATCGACAGAGGAACTGCGGTGTGAGATAGCACGAGTTGCGGGTTAAGAGGAAGAGAGAGTTGCATATCGCCAGAGTTGTTGTGATGCGATAGGATCCCTTCCCCTGTCAGAACCCATGAGTAAGAGAGATTACGTGTCGCAGAGAGAGATCTCGCTGGCTAAGAAGAGCTGCGAGACCCCAAGATGCTACAGAACCTGGTCGAAGACACTTGAGTCTTTGGCCAACCCATTAGAATCACTTTGGGTGAGACTTCAGGCCGCTCTGCGGTCTGTCACCGAATCGGCCAGTGAGATAGGGGTGTTGTTCGTGCATTACAGTAAACCTGGGTCTTCCCATAGAGCCAACAGTTGGTAGTCTCTTATACTTGACTCATTCCCGTCTTGAACTTTCTTTTGTTGTTAGTCATGTTGCTCGTTATCTACAAACACCTCATGAAAGTCACTGGAAAGCAGCAAAAATAATACTTCAATATATTCAAGGTACAATTCAGTTTGGGATTTATTATAGTATAGGTGGGACACCTTTTGGAAGAGGAATAGGATCCCAAGTATCGTTTGCCATTAAGGAATGATATTCTTCATCCATAACTGCATCCCAATGTGGCTTTCCTAAAGCTTCTACAAAAGTTTATGGATCATGATTCTCAAAAACTTGAGCCAAAAGAGAAGAGGCTCGCTAAAACTGAGAATGTGTTCGACATTGATCTCTAGGATCACTGGCAAGATCACCAACTACTTCTCATGTTGAACAAACCCATTGAGGAAGCATTGGTGTTGGAGAAACTGGAGAAACATGAGCAGGAATTGGTGGATTTTCATCCTCACTGTCATCATCAGAAATTGGAGTTGGAAACCTATAAAGGAAGCTGGAAGAAGAAGAAGGAACAATCACTAAATTAGGATCGCAGGCCAAAGAGGGCATCTTTCTTTCCCAGTCTAAGTATGCTTGTGACCTTCTTCGTCGCTTTCATATGGAATATCGTGAACCAACCCTTTCTTCCTTTCAGTTTGGAGTCAAAATTTATGCCACTTGTACTTCCCCTAAAGTAGATGCCACCATGTATCGTTAGCTTGTTGGTAGTCTCTTATACTTGACTCACTCCCTTCCTGACCTTTCCTTTGTCGTTGGTCATGTTTCCCATTATATGCAAACACATCATGAAACAAAAAGAATACTTCGATATATTCGAGGTACAATTGAGTTTGGGATTCATTATAGTATAGGGGGGACACCTTTGTTGGTTGGTTTCACTTATTCAGACTGGGTCGGCAATTCTAATGATCAAAAGTCTACTGTAGGTTATGTTTTCAATCTAGGATCTAGACCTATGACTTGGTCTTGTAAGAAACAACAAGCTCTTGCTCTTTCTTCAGTAGAAGAAGAATATCAAGCCACAGTTAATGCCATTCAAGAATCTTTATGGATTTGACAGATCCTATGAGAGTTTGGATTCGAGCAGTAGTAGCCTACTCCACTTTGGCGCAACAATCAAAGTGCCATCAAGCTTGCCAAGCATCCAGTTCCACATCAACGTAGAAAACACATTGAGCTACACATGCACTTCATCATAAATCTTGTTCATGATCATGTTCTTGAACTGCTCTATTGCCCTATAGATGATCAAGTTGCAGACATCTTCACCAAGTCTCTTACAGAAGCAAATTTTTCTAAAATTCGATCTATGTTAGGAGTTCAGGAATGTGTCCTTAAGGGGGGATAGGCTCTAATGCCTCCTTCCTTCTCCTAATAGTGTCACTTTTGTAAATACTTTAATCCTATCCCAAGTTGTTCTTAAGGGGGAATGTTAGGATATTTAGACAAATAGGAGTTAGTTAAGATAAACTTCTATAATATATTCGTTAGGTAAAGTGTGTTTCTTTAGTATGCATTTGTAAATATTCCAATCTGACAGTCATGAAATGTTCTAGACATAAAGTGATCCGATGGTTCAACTTATCTTAGATCATACCTACCATTGATCCATGGCTTAGCACCTGATTGGTCCATGATCTCTATTTGAAGAGCATGGAGGGTCCACGACATGAAAACTAGCCAAGGACCCTCCATGCTCTCTAAATAGAGATCATTTACCAATTGGGTGTTAAGAACAAATCAATCATAGGTATGATCTAAGAGAAGTTGAACCATCAGATCACTTTATGTCTAGTATCATGACCCTCGGAGTAGAATATTTACAAATGCATACTAATGGATACTAAAGAAACACACTTTACCTAACGGATATATTACACAAGTTGATCTTAACTAACTCCTAAGTGTCTAAATATCCTAACAGTTGGAATTTTATAAACAGGTAACTTGACAGGATTCCTTCTGATCACATCACGTGCTTAAAAAAATGTGTCTTTCTCAGCATCAATGTCAAACTGCACCTTCTTCTTCTCATCCAGCCAAATTTGTGGATGTGGAATATATTCTCCAGTTTTTGCACCTCTGCGAGTGACGAAAGCGACATCAACATCTTGCATTATGGGCTCTACCGAGATCGCCGCAACCGTCGGTCGTTGATTTTGGTTCAGCGGTGGATTCACTGGTTGATTGCTATTGTGATTTTCATTTTGGTTTTGAATTTAAATTTGGTTCTGATTTTGGTTTTGCAACTAGTTCTGGTTCTCCGCTTAATTCTAGTTCTGCAATTGGTTATGATTTTATAATTGGTTCTGATTCTGGAACTGCAGAACATTTCCTGCCTTCCACCTTACAATCAGTTGTGGACATTTGTCAACAATGTTAGCAATCACGTTATAATGTGTACATGAACACTGTGCTTGACATTGTGGGAAATCTCTCTGATAGTGCCCCACTACACCATAATTATGGCATTGGATTGGTCTGCAACCTCATCCTCCTCCTCGATCAAAGCTTCCACCTCATCCTCCTAGGAATCTTGCTTGTTGCTGATACTGTGGTTGAATAAATTGATGTTGCTGGGAATCACCTATTGCTAAACATAATGCAGTGACTGAACATACTATGGTTATTGGGGAGCCACCTGAATCTACTTATACTACGGCTGTGGTACAAAATGTTGTTGCAGTATAAACTACATCCGCAATTGTGGCATGAACTATGGTTGAGGTTGTTGAGTAAAATAGTTTTCATTGATTTCAAATCAGTTATCAAAAGTGAAAGATATGGTGGAAGACAGAAGGTTACAGGTGTCCAGAATAACAAAGGAATAACCCTATTACAAGTGGCAAGTTGCAGGGTGAATGACAAATGAATAACCCTATAGCAAGTTGAACGACTGAAATCGATCATCCAATGTTGTTGCTGAATGAACTAGCACAAAGGTTAAACACATATGAAGTGATAAATTTCCATGAAGGATTAAGATTAGATGATATAGGTTATTCCCTCCCTAGATCCAGTGGCTAAGGATCATTTCCGTAAATGATAAGCAAAAGGATGAAGTTCCGCAACAATCAAGATCAGACGGCTTATATTAGTCCCACACTAGATCTGACGATTAAAGATTAATTCCGACAGTTAGGCGAAAAATACAAAGTTATGTAAAAGATCAAAATTGGATGGCTGAGATTAGTTCCACTAAAAGAGATCGACAGTGCAAAATAAAAAACCGCGGAAAGAAAATTGTGGAAGTAATGTTCAAGATTTTATGAACCCACATCCCGCAATCCATAAGATCAGACGACTAAGACTAGTTCCTCTAAAAAGAGATCAACGCTACTGAAGGAAAATGCGAAAAGGGAATTGTGGAAATAACATTTAAATATTCAATAAATCTACATCTTGCATCCTGCATCCCGCAATCTGGAAGATCAATGGTCAAAAAGACTTGCGTGAGAGATCATTGGTGCGGAAAGGTTAGTGTGAAATACAAAAGGTGGAGAAGTGTGAAAGGAGTGTTTGATATTTTGAGAACCCGTACTCCGCATACCACATTTTGGAAGATCAATAGTCATGGAAGAGCCCACAGGAAATCAACGATGCGGAATGATTGGTGCAGAAAGACAACTGCAGAAATTGCGAAAAGACATTTTGGAAAAGTCACAAACTCACATTCTGCAATATGTATCTTACCTCATATGAATGGTCAGGAACACGCCTGACGAAGATCAATGGTGGGGAATCATTGATGAGGAAACCATGGTGTGGAAATACGATTTCAAGGAGGAAATCTATGTGTTATATCGACGATGAAGAGAGAATTAGAAATAGGATCAACAGATCTAATTAAAAATGTAAGATGATCTTGCAGAAATAATATGGATATTGCAGAAGCACCATAAAATGATAAACAAGGCTATGGAAATGAATTCTAAGTTGTGGGAAGAATGAAACATTTCATTTTCTAAAGTGATGCAATGGTTGAATGGGTAGATGATGAAGAGGTATGTCTATAAGTAAACAATCACGATCCAAAATGAAAGAACATAGCTATGGAGAGATGCATTGGTAGGTAATAGGTAAAAGTTATTTATTGAATGAATGTGTAAAGAATAAAGTGTCTATGTTAGTAAGTTTGATAGAGTCCAAAATGGATAGTTTTCAAATGTTATAAAATACTAAAAACATTAGTCTAGGGTGGTTCTAGGGTAGGCCACAGGTCTGGAGGGGGTCGAAGCATCTTTCCAGTCGTATTTGGATAACAGGGTGTCGTAGCATATTTGTCTGTTGAAACAGGAAGAAAACCATAGGGGTGTTGTAGCATCCTAGTTTGTAGTTGTAGGAAAAATCTAAGGTGTATCTACATCCTTTATGTTGCAGCAGATAAACAATTTTGTAAATTCATCTTATGAATGAGTTTGTGTTGGTGGTTTTCTCTTTTGAGGTTTCCACGATAAAATGTGTGTCTTGATTGTTTATTTTTTATATTTTAAAGTAAAAATTGACAATACTAATTCACCCACGCCCTCTCAGTATTGTGGGATAAACCAACAATTGGTATCAGAGCGGGTTCCTTCACAACATCTTAACAACTGGAAGATCCCATGCAATAAGTACAATGGATCAAAAAGAAGCCTTTGGTGACTAACAAACCTCCACTATTTACCAGAGAAAATTATGCTTACTGGAGTGTAAGAATGAGGGGTTATCTGATGCCCCTAGGATGGAAGGTTTGGGAAGCAACAGAAAAGGAGTGTAACATAGGAAATCAATACCCTACAGAGACAGTTGAACTAGGTGAATATGAAGGTAATGCCAAATCCCTAAACAAAATATTAAATGGTTTAACAGACTCAGTATTTACTAAAGTTATGCAATGCATATCTACCAAACAATCTTGGGACAAGTTGAAAATTATCTATGAAGGAGAATCTAAGGTCAAAGATTCCAAACTTCAAACATATAGAGGTCAATTTGAAATTCTTAAAATGAAACAAGAAGACAATCTTGGGGAATACCTTCTTCTAGTAGATGAAGTTGTTAATGTGATCAGAGGCCTTAGAGGAAAATTAAAAGAAAAAGAAGTGGTAAGCAAGGTACTAAGAACATTACCAATGAGATATGACCCAAAGGTATCCACCTTAGAAGAATGAGATGATCTTAAAAATCTAACAATGGATGAGTTACATATAATTTTCACTGCGTATGAGATGAGAACATGACAAAATAGATCTTCAAGAAAAGAAGCAGCTTTTAAAGCCTCCATAAAAAATCAATCAAAAAACCCAAATTATGAGGAAGATCTTTTCATCAATAAACTTGAGAGAGGGACTAGAAAATACATGGGGAAGTTACCTTTAAAGTGTTTTAATTGTGGAAGGATTGGACATTTTTCCTCTAAATGTACCTACACTAAACAAAATGATAATGAAGAAAAAGAAACCTCGAAATTCAAAATGGGTAAACCAGGAAACAACAAAAAAACCCTATGGGAAAAAGAAAATTGTTTACACCATGGAATACAGTGAACATTTAGATGGAAGAAAACTTGAAGAAACTGAATTTTTATTTATCATCCTAGACACTCAAGCCTCAAATAGTGACTCAAACATAAAAGGAGAAGTATATCTAAGAGTTGAACTTGTTAGCGCCCTTGAATAACTTGAGAAATGTAGTAAAAAGAATCGACAGTCAAATATTATCATTATTCAGTTGGAAGCTCAACTCTTAGATGCCAAAAAGGTTGATGAGGACCTAAACCTACAGCTCAAAAGAAGAAAACAGGTGTCTTGAAAACCTTGCAGAAGAAATCATGCAATTCAAGAGAAAGCTTGATGAAGTATCTATCAAATCAAAGTTTGAGAATAGCTCAGGGATTATAGATGACATTCTGAGTAGCCAAATACCATCAGGTGATAGGTCTAGTTTGGGGTTCGTGAAATAAAATAAGCCAGAGAGTTTTCCTATCACAAATCAAGAAGGGAGTAAGAAAAGATATGCTGAAGTGGTAAAGACTCTAGCTAAAAGGGAAAGAATCAAGAAAGCTGGATTAATTTCTCAAGATAAAAATTGAAATAATATAGCACCCAAGAGACCAAATAGATATCTACAGATATTTTTAGGTCACTTATTTGCTTGTAATAATTTTGTTCATAAATCCTTAAATTGCAGAACTGAAAGAAAGGTTTCTAAATACAAGAAGGAATCATCAAGTAATAAGTCAAAGGGAAATAAGAATCCTTTTACATTACTTCAAAAATATGATATAGAATGTTATAAATGTAATAACCATGGACATATGGCAAGAGATTGAAAAATGAAGACTCATTTAAGGAATACTATTGCAATCAAACCTTAGAACACCAAACAAAAGAATTATTGGAGAGAAAAGGAAGAAAATGAAAGTTCCATGATTGCTTTATGTGCAACTGAAAACCAAAACTTATGGCACTTGGAAAGTGGTTGTTCGAAACATGTGACCCATGAACCAAACAAATTCATAACACTAAAATATAATAAGGGAAAATTCACTTTTGGAGACAGTTTATCCTCCAAAATAATTGGCAAAGGAACAACTGTTATCAACAACAAGATCAAAGTAGAAAATGTTTTGCTAGTTGAAAACTACAAAACCTAATCTCCTCAATGTAAGTCAAACATGTGACCAAGGACACATTTGTATATTTGAATCAGAAAAATATGAAATCAAGAATAAGAAATCAGGAAAGGTCATTGCCATTGCTATGAGAAATACAAACAATGTATACATCTTGGAAAATGAAAACCAAAGCTACTTAAGTATGGTAGATGAAAGTTGGTTATGTGACAAAACATTCGGACATTTAATTTTTGACAATATTTCTAAAATAAGCAAAAAGGAAGTTGTAAGAGATATACCAAAAATTGTAGTTCCTCTAAAATTAGTATGTAAACATTGTCAACATGGGAAGCAAACCAAATCCAGTTTTAAAATAAAAGAACATATGACCTCACACCCTTTGGAAATAATACACATAGACCTTTGTGGACCAACGAGAACTAAAAGCTGGAAATGAGATCACTATTTCATGTTTCTCATTGATGATTACACAAGGATGACATGGGTGGCATTCCTCAAAGAAAAAGCATAAGTTTTTGAAAAAATTAAAATCTTCAAGGAAATGGTTGAAAATGAGACAGGTATGAAACTAAAGTGTCTTAGATCAGATAATGGGGGAGAATTTACCTCAAATGAATTCAATGATTTCTATGAAGGTCGTGGAATTAAGAGACAATTTTCAGCTACAAAAACTCCTCAGCATAATGGGGTTGTTGAAAGGAAAAATAGAACATTCCAAGAAGCTTCCAAAATTATGCTCAATGAAGAAAAACTGTTACATTAATTTTGGAGAGAAGATGTATACACAATTTTATACATTCTTAACAGAGGGAAACTCAGAGTGAATAAGGACAAGACCCCCTATGAATTGTGGTATGGAAGACAAGTCTCAGTCAAATATTTTAAATTATTTGGCAGTAACTGTTACATCAAAAGAAATGAGGATGACCTTGGAAAGTTCAACTCGAGCACTGATGAAGGAATATTTATAGGGTATTGATCCACCAAAAGGGCATATAGGTGTTACAATAAAAGGTTACATAAAATTGTAGAGAGTATTGATGTTTTTATAGCTGATTTTACCACACATGGTTGATCACATGTTTATGGCCTTCCCTGTCCCTCTGCAGACTCTTTAGACCCCATGGACTCATATTATACTTTTATGTTCCAATTTTGATCCCTAAAAAACACCTTTTTATTGCTGTACGTGACTTTTAAACCCATACTCACGTGTACACGTGACTTTTGATGTCAAACCCGCGTACATCGAGATGTGTGCATAAGTCCAAATATTTTTGGATTTTTCCTCATAGGAGTCCAAAGATCCTAACTCTTGGCCTTCCATATGCCTTGAAATTTCTCATATTGGACCCTCCATTACCCCTTTGGAGTGATATAAGGAACTCCTTGGATACATTGAAGAGGAGGAATTGAAGAGCAAAGAAACTATAGTCCATTGTTGCCACAGTTTGCATATACTTGCGTCTGCATCCCTTTGTCCCTTTGGAGCACTTTGTGTTCTTCCCAATATTTCCTTTTCTCATGAGCTTCTTATCGACAGATGGAGGATTGAGGTTGTGGAGGCCCAGGTGGAGGGCTCGGTTTATCCGGTTCCTAGATGTGCCAACAAAGGTTGTCACTATTGTAATCTCTGATTTTATTAATAGAAATATATTTTCCTGTCCAATTATGTGCATTTGAATATGAATATTGAATCCATGGATATATTTAATTTCTTATACATTGTTGAATATATATATGCTAGTGTATGTCTAACACATTATTATAGATCATGCTTGTCTTGTTTTCTGTTGTTGAGAGCGAATTGCTAACGCAAGTGTGAATTGGAAAAGCTCAATGGGGATCTACTTCAACTGTCCATAACAAGGTACGATTCAGTATCCCTTAGTGTTATATTTTTTGGTTTCTCTTGCATATTGAGAAATATTGATTCCTAGTGTCAAAGTTGACTGTTGTGGTACACCCCAAGCCATAGGAAGTTTCTCTTCATAGCAGAATTGGTGACCATACTAGGGTGTTCCTTGTTTTTGTTTGGGGTTGGGAGCTTAATGTGTTTTATACTTTCTCTTTGTTTATCCCTGTTTCTGTGTCACATTCTATAGTATGTTCATACATTGACACTCCCCTTGATTGGTTCAACCTTTAGCCTTCTTTTTACGACATTTTTCTCTATATACGTGGGTTTCATCTAAACATTCACGTACATACACAATTTTTAGCTAAAAAGGCACGTACATACAATTTTGTTCCTTTAACAACTGTGTACATCCTCCCTTTTCGTTGATTCTTTGATATCAGAAGTTGTTGGGTGGGCTGTGAGTGTGGTTGGGCACTCCTGGGTTCTGATGTTGTCTGTTGATTGCTTCTATTGTGACCAGAGGCCGATTTTTCATTGATTTTTCTTCGAAAATAGTTTTAGTCGTTTAACTTTTTGTTTTCCATTAGTGCATTACTATTTTTGTCTCGGTGTCTTTTTGGCCTTGTTGTTTATACTTGCTGCATAGACTTGGAGTTTTAGATGACTTTTATTGCATTTTTCATTCTTTTATATTGAAAAATACAAAGTAGTTGCATTTTTTGCATATGGATTTGAGGAGGTACTTGCATCAGATTGCTTGGATGAGAGTTGTGTTTAGGATTTCATATAGGAAAGATTGCATTGACATTTTGAAAAGAATGAATATTTTTGCATCTCATGTAGTGGCATACCCTATTTTTCATTCTACAAGATTTCACTTGGCATTGCTTGTTAGGTGTGCACATTTATTTCACTGCTAAGTCACGATATCATTAGTTGCATGACCACTTCCTTTTGAGTAATCATAAACATTTAAATCGAAGCTTGATTAAAATGAACTACACATTTTTATTTTATAGGTTTCACAAACAAGATTAGGATTTAGAGTCTTGGAATAGTTCATTGTGAGTCAATTCTTCAAGACTACTAAACACAAACAATTAGGTGTTTGTCAAGGTGAGAGTTGTTACCACCTAAGTTGCACTTAGTGGTTTTTTATCAAGTGAGCCTAGTGAACCGAACAAAGATGATTTGTTCGGACTTCAAAAGACCTTTGCAAGTGCTTATGGGAAGTGCTTTTTGTACTATATCACATGTTCATACCCCATGGGGGAGTTGTAATAAGATGTTCTAGCATGATAGTGTCTGTAAAAGACTCGGTCTCTTAGAATTTATTTGTCAATCCAATCAGCCCAGGGTGTTTTTTCCCTTGGTTATTATTGGTTGTTGAATAAACAACTAATAATTTCTAAGTTTTTCACTCAATACCTCCAAAGTTGGGGTGGTTGGCTTGGATTTTAGGCCTATTTAGGTTATTAGAGTCTATGTGTCAATGTATAAACATGCTAGGCATCAATGGTCGATTCATATGAGCATGTCTAAGTCCCCCTTGGTTTTTTTTTTTTTAAATTTTAATTATTCCACAAAACTTAGGCTATTTTTTAATAGTCTAATTGGAAAAATTGGTTTTGTAATAAAAGTGGGCTCAATAATTAGTTTCAGTCATGGGGGTGCTCATTTTCAAGCTTAGATCACCATGTAAACCCATAGACCCACTTTTTCTAAGTTTTGAGTGATTTTTCCATCACTCAAGTAAAAAATCCCTAAAAATCAAATATTGATTATTTAATTGATGAATTAATTAAATAATGGAGGAAAACCCAAATCCTAAATTATTGGGATTTGCTTCGATTTGACTAAAATCAGTCTCATCAGCTTGGGATTGACTGGATCTGACAATTCCTTGACTGAAGGAGGAAATCTGGGCTGATCTGGGAGTGCACAATAGCATGCAATCTTTGGAATTTCTCACTCCCTCTCTCCTCCATATGTGTGGGCTTATATGGATGAGTTTTGGTGGATGCTTCAGTCAGCAGGTTGAGGTGTCAGTCAGATCAACTCTTTGATTGATAGTTGCACTCAGTGAGACTCAGATCAAACTTAGATAGACTCATATCAGGCCCAGATTCACTCCACATGTAGCTGCAGTCTCTCTCTCCTTGGGATTTATGCCTCCTTGGGATAGATCTCCTGTTTTTGATATAAATAAAGAACATATTACCTCTTCCAAGCTAGTTAGAACTAGGATTGAGGTGATGTTTCTATTGTACTATTGTTATTGTTCATTTGAAATAAAGAGAAGCTTTTGAGGAAAGACGGTGTCATGTCATTGTGTGCATGGATGAGCATTGGAATGTTTTACTAAGGTAACCTGTATCTATGTTCATAATTTGTTGATTGTTTGTGGATTCACTGCAAAACATTGATAATAAGTTTATTATGATATTTCTAGGAAAGGAGTTTGTTAATAAGTTTATTGGCCATCTATTTCATTTTTATGCATGTTTAGAGATCTAGATTCAACATGTTTTATAAGTTTATATGCATGCTATTCAAAAATCTTTGTTTATGTATTAACCGGATCTCACAAGCATTTTGGCAAGTCTTTGGATTCAGTTGTAGGTTCCTATATTGGAGAGGGTGCTGATATATTTTTCTTCCTTTCTTTCTCCAAAACTTTCTCAAAGGCATAGTCCCTCAACATTGTTGATGTATATGTAACTTCGGAATGTATTATTCTATATATTTCATATATTGTAACCCGATGTTTATTCCGAGATGTTTCTATTATGTATTTGAGTCATGTGGTCATGCCCCGATGTTCCGATCGGGAGGATTAATAATGTAAACAAGTCATATCAAGTCATTAGGTAAGCCCCCACAGTTTAGGGGCACTTGAGTTATTATACACTAATTAAGGTGTAGGCTCGAGTAGTAATTATTAGGTTGAGTGCACTTCAAGTCAATGGAAGAATATAAATAGAGAGTGAGAGTCTTTCTATTTATCACTTGTGACTTAGTTCTCTTGCTCTCTAAAGTGTGGCGCACTTTTGGAGAAGGAAATTCTTGTGCTTGACAGAAGACAGAAGGCTGCTATTGTGAAGGGAGGTCATCTTACTGTTTTGGGATCACATCTTGTGGTGATACTATCTTAGAGGAAGTTGAGGGGTTTTCTCCATTTATGGTTTCCCCTCCCAAAATATTTGTGTCTCTTGTTTCTTGATGTGCTTATGTGATTGTTGTGCTTGTTATTCTCTCAGTGAAAAGATCTTGTCATAATGCTAGCTTAAATGTTGAAAAACTAACATGGTATCAGAGCTAACCTGAGAAGAAGACATTGTGCAGCTACAGGAACTAGGGCTTCCTATTTTGTGTATCTTTCTCCACAAATTTTCAGCACAAGTATGCTAGGATGACTCTCCATTGAAGGGTGCATCTTTCTGTCGATGCGGAATTCAATTTCAAGCATTTTCAGTTTCGATGTGGAAATTAGGGCTTTCTACAGAAGAGGAATTTTTGAGTGAGACTAGGATAGGATTTTTCTCCTCATCAAAACCGAAATTTAGAGACCTGGATCAGGAAATTTGGTTGGGTAAATCTCCGGGAAAGTCAAACCCTAGTTTGACCCCTAGCTAGGAGAAACCCTAAATACTAAAACTGCTAAGTTTTGGTACAGTCACTATATTCCGAGATTGGCGACGTCTCAGAAGCTGAAAATTGCAGGGTCTGAATATCAAATCCGGATAAACACTGTGTCCAAAGGGAAGCCTCTGATTCTCTATATTCTGGGAGATATGATCTCTCCAAGTTAGGGTTCCATCCTCTTCTAGAAATCATCCATAAACAGGACACCTAGGGAGATCTGCAATATCTTGAGCTACAGAGGTCCAAATGGAATTCCTGAAGATGTTCCATAAATTTAATGGACTTTAATTTCGGTGGTCCGAAGTTCAGACTCAGAGGATGAACCAATGACATGTGGAATGCCGTACAACTTCACTGTTCTGAACAGTCCTGTAAAAGGTCACCTTGGGAAAATGATCATAAATCTCAAATGGTGAAACCAATTCTGATGAAACCTGTGGTTTTAGATCAGGTACATGTGAGTTACCTCAGTAAGAAATTTTAGACACATAGGATTAGTAATTTCGGAGATATCATAGAAACAGTAACAGGCATTTCTGCAGAAGAAATCAAAAAAGTAGGGCTTCCTGTTCCAGGAGCTTCCCTCCACTGTTTTCAGAAAAGGAGTACATTGGACAGCTCCATTTGAAGAGAACTATCTGTTCATCCAATCAGATCTGAAAAATTCCAAGTTTTGAAAATTAGGGTTTCTGCGACAAACCCTAGATTAGCGAACTCCGGGACAAGGACGGACACCTCAAATCGGTAAGATCTAATCTTTTGCTATTTCCATTTGAGGTTCTCATTTCAATATGATATATCACATCAGCTTAGTTAAAAGCTTGCGGAAGTTGAAAACTTCCAAACCTGGAAGTATATGATCTCTCTGAAGAAAATGGATTGGACACCTACATGAGTATGGAGGTTCCAGTTTCAGAGGGAGACGAGGCCAAAGAAGACATCATGCTCACGCTGCAGAGGATGATGAACCATCCAGAAAGAGATCCAGATATGAAAGTAAAGATTCTTCAAGTGAGGATGAATATGTTCTAATATCAGCTCTCATAGGTGACATTACTCATGGAAGTGATGATTGGCTTATAGACAGTGGGGCTTCCAAACATATGATGGGATTCAAGGAATCCTTTGTAAGACTATCAGAACATGAATCACCTCACAAGGTGAAACTAGGAGATGACTACCAATGTCCAATAAAAGGTAGTGGGGAATCTTCATACAAGCTAGACTCTGGTAAGTCTCTAACAACGAAAGAAGTATTGTTTGTTTCAGCATTGATGTACAAAGAATGCAGATTGCATTCATAGATGGTCAAATCATCACGTGGCTAAAAGGAAAGACTATCGATGATGCGGTAGTGATTGGAGAACAAGAAGGAGGCTTGTACAAATTGAAGGGCTATCCAGGACAAGCCTTGATCCATGACATAGTAGAGCCAAATGAGCTTTGGCATAGAAGGCTTTCACATGTGCATTACAGAGCACTACCTATTGCAAGAAATGTTGTTGAAGGTCTTCCTGAATTTCAAGCTATTTGAAGGGAAGAACAAAATCAGAATATGACCTAAAGAAACTAGTTGAAGAATGTGAAGATCTAGAATGCAGAAACCATGTAGTCATAAGAGTCTCTCAAATCAAGAACAACTTGAAGCGGTAAAAGAAAAGGTGAAGAATGCAGAAGTGATGATGGCCACCTTGAATGGCCTCCTAGGATCGTACAATTCATTCATTCAAGGAATGTGTTCCAGAAGGAAGTGATTACTTTCAGAAGAATCCGTGAAGAAGAAGAAGCTCGAATCATAAGAAGAGAAGAGAAGATGGGAGAAACTGAAGATCAAGCTCTTTCCACCCAAAGAAGATCCCTCAAGCAATGAGGAATATGAAGAACTCAACTCTTGAATAACTTCTTATCCACCTCATCATTTGGATAAGAAACGATGCGACTATGAATGAAGAAGACGATGAAGCTGAAGACTCAAGAAGGAGTATGCCCACGAAACAAATAAAGATAAGTATTCAATTGTCATTTCATGATATTGTTTTGTTATGCATTTGTTTATATTCAGTTATTGTATTATGCATGATAGGATGTTTGCATTAATGACAGTATACTACTAATATGCATGCGATGGGTAAGTAGCTCATGGTGCTATACAACTCTCCATTGCTACTTATCTAGAATGAAACCTCTTTGCTGACATATTGGATTAGTGCACAATCTCAATGCTGTCCTGGTAGAGATGGAAGGCATCTAGAAAGTTTCAGTGAGATATGGATGAATGTTGTATTGGATAAAGTAGTTGCATGATCATATATTTATGTATAAGTATTTTCCAGTATGATTATTCCTTATGAAATGTTTCTAACCATACAATTGCATTTGACTTGTAGGAAAGATCGCATACGTAATCGCCTACAAGCAAAGAAGGATGAAGACTTGTTCCGAAGAACAAGTGACGACAGTTCAAAGACAAAGAATAATATGACAAGATAACAGATGGGTGAAAGATGAACTTTTGAAGAAGTTCAAGATAGAGGATCTTAGTATCTAGTGATCCTAGATGGATACTACTTGTCACTCCAGTACAGAATTTTTTAGTGCATAGAGTACGGAAGACAGAGGGAGTATGATGCTCCGCTTCAGAGGGAGTGATTGCAGAAGATCCTGAGGTTCGACATGGTACGACAGGATG
>LPNX010841375.1:327664-337934 GCA_001517045.1 Pseudotsuga menziesii
TTGGCTGTGTGCCCGTAATCAGTCCTGGGATGCTCTTTCAAGGTTTTGTGACGCACGTAATAAGTCCCGAGGATTCTCCAGTATGGCCAGTGATGATGAAGACCTGCAGGTGGTGGGCCTACAACCAACATGAAAAAGGGTTGGCTCTGTAGAACTTCCTATGACGAGATAGTACACACATGATGATGACCAGTGGAGATCCAGATCGAGTGATGATCCAGATCGAGAGATGATCCAGATCCTGTCCAGAGTGATGATCCAGATCGAGTGATGATCTAGATCCTGTGATGATGTCCTATGATGATCCAGATCGAGAGATGATCCAGATCCAGATGACTTGAAGATGAAGAAGACTTGATGACAGAGATGACTTGAAGACGAACATGATCCAGTGATACAGAGAAGAAGACCAGTGCTGAAAATTGTGTCTAAAGAATACCTTCCTAGTTAAGAGGGAGTGTTGATGTATATGTAACTTTGGAATGTATTCTTCTATATATTTCATATATTGTAACCCGATGTTTATTCCGGGATGTTTCTATTATGTATTTGAGTCATGTGGTCATGCCCCGATGTTCCGATCGGGAGGATTAATAATGTAAACAAGTCATATCAAGTCATTAGGTAAGTCCCCATAGTTTAGGGGCACTTGAGTTATTATACACTAATTAAGGTGTAGGCTCGAGTAGTAATTATTAGGTTGAGTGCACTTCAAGTCAACGGAAGAATATAAATAGAGAGTGAGAGTCTCTCTATTTATCACTTGTGACTTAGCTCTCTTGCTCTCTAAAGTGTGGTGCACTTTTGGAGAAGGAAATTCTTGTGCTTGATAGAAGACAGAATGATTCTATTGTGAAGGGAGGTCATCTTACTGTTTTGGGATCACATCTTATGGTGATACTATCTTAGAGGAAGTTGAGGGGTTTTCTCCATTTATGGTTTCCCCTCCCAAAATCTTTGTGTCTCTTGTTTCTTGATGTGCTTATGTGATTGTTGTGCTTGTTATTCTCTCAGTGAAAATATCTTGTCATAATTCTAGCTTAAATGTTGAAAAACTAACAAACATTACACCAAAAAGCTCCACAGTTGATCTTCAAGGCTTCCAGCACTCTTTCTCTCTCTTCCTCCTTATAAAAATCCAAATATTACCTGATTACTTTGGTTACAAGCTTTGTTATCATTTAGATATGTCATATTAAAATAAAAATTACATAGATTTATTATTTCAAATCTCATAATCTAGATCTCATTTCTAAAAGGTTTCATTAAGCGTTCTAGATCTAGTTCAGGGAAATCGTCTGTTTTGCATGGCAATTTAAAGAAAATCCATAGGTTGCATGGATTAGATTTCTATTTCTATTTTAGAAAGATAAAATCCAGAAATCATTGCATATCTCATTGGACTCCCAAACAGAAATCCAATATCCGAAAGGAAAGCTTGCTTTCCTTGGATTCGTTTTCACCGTTTTAGCTAGTTTTAACTTAGTTTTGTTTGGTTTCAAGTAGGCTGACCCAAAGGTAATTTCAAAGTGATTTTGGGAATATTTAATTCTAACATGTTCACTGTATTTTATAAGGAATAACATAAATAAGATAATCTATTGTTCGAAAGTGGCTTTGGGATTGTTCAAATCCCCCCAGGGGGCTCCCCTTTGACTGTAAATTTTAAATTTTGGGAAATTTGTAAGATCTTGGTTTCATCCTATATAAGAAACAAGAGGATTAATATCATTTAATGATATTGTAACAACATATAATAAATTTTTTCTCCGAATAGGCTCTTTCGAGCCTATTCCCCATCCCCCTTGGGGGGATTCATGCCTTTTTTGTTATTTTTCACATTCTCTTATTTATGTTTGCTTGAGATTAGTTTCATTCATGTAGGAAAACATGATTTTATTACTTTACCATATTTTCTACATTTCAGTATCAAAGTAACTTGAATACATACCCCATGACTTCCCGATTGAACCGTAAGGGGAAAGAGATGCGTGGTAGGAATAATTAGAAAAGTTGTGATTTGTTTATTCTTGCTGCTTATCATTAATTTTTGTAAGTAATTGTTCTAAAATCAACCCCATCCTTGATTCCCTGATTGAGGTCCACTTGGACCGAAAGAGGTTCTTGGAGGGCTTTTCTTTCTAAGAAAACACATCCTTTAAAACTCACTAAAATTGACAAGACTCCCGTGTCTATGCTCTGCACTTGGCTACGGTTCATCTGATCAGTCAAGATGCATAAAAAAAAATGTGACTGAATAGTTTAATTAGTCTTGACCTTCCCCAATTAACCACCATCAGGAAAAAATCCAACGCCTCGATCAAACTGTAGCGGTGGAAAAATACCCAAAGAAAGCGTGAACTCCTGAAAAGTGACCTCGAGGAGTCGATCGCTTGTACACCTTCAGGTGCATTATGAACAATAGTCTCGGAGACTCCATTCATCCCACATATTCCTTGTGGGTAGCGGTGAAGTTTTAGTTTTGGACATACTCCAAGTACTCTCGGGTATATCTAGAGTCCCCCCCTTGCCTAATTTTAATCAACTCATATTTCACATTAACTTAAAACACCAAGAGGCAATCACTGTTGAAGTCTAGGGTTTCAACATTATTCAAGCATACATTAGGTTCATACACAGCGATCAAAGACAAAGAAATATGGGAAGGGACGTCCAATCCGTCTTTGCATTATCTTTGGTAATTATTTATACATTATGAGGTAGGTTGGAGCGGTTGTACCCGCTCCAACTACCTATTTGTTAATATTTATTTATCTTTTAAACTATAATTACATGATGACACTTAGGAGGTAATTGGCCCCCTCTACATCTCCCCCACAAACAAAATATTTCTTCATCCCGAAGAAAACAAAGAAATATGCATCAACGTCCTGGGTCTCTGCTACTGCAGAGTAGTCCTCACTGTGCATCAACCATGCATACCGGTCTGCATAGGTAACTCAGCCGCAACAGCCGCCAGCTCGATAGGAAAACACACGTGTACAAGGCTCTACTGTGACTGGTTACTCTTCAGCCTCCATCTTCAATCTGACAATAGTCCATCGAAGTCTCATCCTCTCACAACGGCGGGAAACCATATTCTTCCGCGACTAGGCCTTTTGGTTTAAAGCCTCACCCGGGCTCATCTGACCGGCAGCTCCATCGGTTCAGGCATGCGGGGCCTTTTGGCTCTTTGACTTCCTATGTCATTTCTCTGTCTTCTGGCTTTCCAAGGTCACAACCTAGGAACAGTTTCAACATTTTGATAGTGAGGGGTACATTGTCATCATGTTCATTGAAGCGCTTCGCTGTGTAGGTGAATGATATTTGCTTGAATGCCATCGTCGTCGTCTGGTTCTATCATGAGAGTATGAATTTCCTGCTCCAACCCAACTGACCTGTTTCAACCGACATGCTCCCACCGACATGATCATATCGACCACTTGAAATGCCGACCAAAGTGAGTTGGACCCACAGAAGAATCGACCATATGTTTACAACTTAATCAAGGCTCAGTCAATCAAGGAGGCAAGGTATTTAACACAAAATAAACTCCATAATATTACCTCTCATGATACATCAAAATTTTTAATCCGTGGTCGGGACAGGGTCGACAATCACAAAACATTCACTCCAAGCACATGGAAGTACATTAATTATTTTATGACTCCATTCTAAGGCACTGGCTATTTTCTTTCTATATATATATATATATATATATATATATTGCGTCTCAACATTGTGCTTTCGTGTGCTCATTTTTTATCTTGTCATCTATGGTTGTTTATGGTTAAATTTCAAACTCCTAAGTAACTCATTCAGTTTTATATCACCATACTAAATAATTTTTCCTTAGTAACTTAATAGGGTCTACCCGCCTTGGCTTCATTAGGAGTTGAGCCTAAACGGAGGAGTCAAGAACAAGGTGAAATCCTTGACTCAATACTTTTCCCCAAGGACACACCGAGTGGCTTGAAGATTTCTGCCACATCCCCCCCCAGGTGTGTGAAAGGTGAAAACACTTTTTGGCACCATTGCGGGGGATAAATATTTTTATTCTTGAGTACAACTTAGCTTAACTTTTTTCTAAACAACTAAAAAGATAAAAATTTTGATTGATCTTGTTTTTAAAAGAGATAAAAATTAAAACTCGATCCATCTGGTGACTTTACTATATAACATCCCTTCAAGAATTTCTACCCAAAGAAACGGTAATCAATTATTCAATCCTCTCCCTGATCCTGAAAGGTTTATTAGGGAAATATTGAATAGCCAGACTTCTTGTAGAAACTGTGAAAATTTAGGAGACCAATCCCTCTCATATATCCATCACTTATTTGTAGAGAGTCATGTTCACTAATCTCAAGAAATGACGAAATTATTAAAACCCTTGACTTTTCTCAGATAGAAGGTGCTCCCCATGCCATTCCAAAAGATGCTATCAAGAAGCTCCCCATATTTTAGGGCAATAATGCCACCACTGCCAAGTCTCACCTTTGAAAGTTTGAAAAGCACCTGGTCAGTTATTGCAATGATGTTGCCCATGACCATGACGATGTCAAAATGAAGCTCTTTGCTTTATCATTAGAATATGATGTTGAAGAGTGGTACCTTGACCTAGATGATGATTTATATAAAACTATTAATGAATTCCAAGATGGTTTTAAGAAGAAATGGGGAGAAAAGAAGGAACCAAGACATCTGCTTGCTGTCCTTTATAGCATAAAGAAGATGGAGAATGAAACCATGGATGAATTTAACACTAAATTCAGACATGTGGTTGCAGACCTTCCTAGAGACATCAAGCCAAAAAATGCCTCTATCCTCATATCCTACATTGAAGCCTTCACCGGTGACTTAAGGTACCAGTTGAGAGATAAAAAACCGACTGATCTGGAAATTGACCAGGAATTGGCTGAGAAAATAGAAAAGAATATGCAATCTTTAGGCAAGTCCAACATTCCAGGTTACACTAGGGGAAACACTTCCTACAACAAAGAGAAGGGAAAATCCATTGAATTAGAAGAAAAGGAAACTTCTAAAGATCACATGGAAAAGGTGACGGACATGATAAAAAAATTGGTTACAAGACAAAACCAACTAATGGCCAATCATTTTGCACAATTGAATCATATGCAAAATAGAATAATCACAATGGAAAGGAATAATGGACCTAGGAACTTTCAGCCCAAGCAAAATCAAATGTATCAAAAGAAAGTTCCTCCACAAGAGCCTAGAATTCCAAACCAGTTAGACTCAGCTAACATGGTAGAAGAAGTAATTCCATGGTGTAGACCCTGTGAACAATTCCACCAAGAAAGCACTTGTTATGTTGCAAATCAAGTCATGGAACATAGACTTCCTGAGGTTAGTATTCAGGAAACAACTTCAAGTGAGCCTGATCATGTATACATGGTAGGCCAGGCCTACCCTTTGTCACCAGCTAAATAATAGAAACCTAAGGATGAAACCATTGCAGAATATTATAGTGAAACTTATGATGAAAACCATAATGTGCATGTTGGGACTCCTACGTGTTCTCCATATAATGATGACAGTCTAGAAGGTTTACTACCTTGTGACCTTTTCTCTGAAGAAGATGACTATGAAAATGAGGACAAGTATAAATTGGAGAATGATACAACTGACAAAGACTCCCTTATCTCCAACAAAGATGTTGATGAGGAGTCCTAGACATTCATGGAAAATCCGGTCTATGACATGAATAAAGAGGAAAATAATGAACCAGAAACTTTTGATGGTTTTGTTGATTCTCCTATCTATGGAATATCTAAAGGAGAGAGCATGGACCTTGTGTCCTTGGGAAACTTTGATATGGAAAAGGATAATGCAGTTTATTCGTATGATTAGTATGAGCCATATATCAGTATCAGTAATGAAGACAAAGAGAATTGGATATCAAAACTTGATATCAGCAATGGGGAATCCATCACATCTGACATAGATGGTGGTGATGACTATTGAGATTTTTGTGGATATCTTATTAAGAATCCTATCTATTCTCTATCCAGCAAGGAGAGTGTCTATTTAGAAATTTGTGGAAGTCCAATCTACTATACTTCCATAGAGGGACGCATGGATCTGGAGACCTAGGAAAATACTGGTATGTAAAAGAAGAATTCAAAACTCTTATATGATCATTCAGATTCATATCATGCAGAGCTGCAAAAAGGTATCAATAATGAAGACATTGAGAAGCAATGTTGTGAAAAGATAGATATGATGCATTCAATAGAATATCAGTCTCAACTACCATCTTCACATATAGAGTTTCCTTATGATTTGGAGCTGCTTGGGGCTTATACAATGAGTTATCATCCAGTAAGCCTTGATGATCAGTATGATGGTGTAGTCAATTTTCCTCATCATTTTGATTTGTATATCAACCCTATCCAGTCTTGGATATAAGCAACCTGTACAAGCACCTACCAGTTTGGGAAGAAGTTTGATGACATTATTCATTCCTATGATTTCCCATCAATCCCTCCCATTCCGGATCATCACGCAGGTTTGCATTTTCTGAATAAAGTATCCTTACTTTGGATGGTAACCAAAGACAAGGAATTTTTTTTTATGTTAATAAAATTCTTAGGTGGTTACATTGGATTTCTGATTACACTTAACCTTTTTTTACCATGCTTAGAGTAGGAAAACAAGCTCCTTGAAAGAGAGCATTTACTTTTTGCATTTATGTTTTGTACTTAGCTATAACAAGACGTTTCTTTCATTAGTTAGCTACATTTATTTTGTTTGAATAAATCAGATTAATGGTTCATTTGGATTTTATATAAAGCTTGTGCTACTTAGGTTTGTTTTGTCAAGTTGAGATGTTTTCACAGGGTGTATAAACTAGAGATTCTAGTGTTCTTGTATCTTCTTCTTTCCCTATGACCAGATCGAGCACACGTCCCACATTTGGAGCTAGATGTTACCACCTCAGTTGTACTTAGTGGTTTTTTATCAAGTGAGCCTAGTGAACTAGACAAAGATGATTTGTTCAGACTTTAGAAGACCTTTGGAAGTGCTTCTGGGAAGTGCTTGTTGTACTATATCATAGTTCACACCCCATGGGGGAGTTGTAATAAGATTTTCTACCATGATAGTGTCTGTAAAAGACTTGGTCTCTTAGACTTTATTTGTCAATCCCATCAGCCCAGAGTGTTTTTTCCCTTGTTTATTACTGGTTGTTGAATAAACAACTGATAATTTCTGAGTTTTTCACTCAATACCTCCAAAGTTGGGGTGGTTGGTTTGGAATTTAGGCCTATTAATGTTATTAGAGTCTATGTGTCAATGTATAAACATGCTAAGCATCAATGGTCGAGTCATATGAACATGTCTAACTCCCCCTAGGTTTTTTATTTTTTTAAATTTTTTATGTTTTTTTAGTTTTAATTTTTCCACAAAACTTGGGCTATTTTTTAATAGTCTAATTGGAAAAATTGGTTTTGTAATAAAAGTGGGCTCAATAATCAGTTTCAATCATGGGGGTGCTAATTTTCAATCTCAGAGCACCATGCAAACCCATAGACCCACTTTTTCTAAGTTTTGAGTGAGTTTTCCATCACTTAGGTCAAAAATCCCTAAAAATCAAATATTGATTATTTAATTGATGAATTAGTTAAATAATGGAGGAAACCCCAAATCCTAAATCATTGGGATTTTCTCCGATTTGAATGAAATCAGTCTTATTGGCTTGGGATTGACTAGATCTAAAAATTCCTTGACTGAAGGACATGATCTGGGCTGATCTGGGAGTGCACCACATCATGCAATCTTTGGAATTTCTCCCTCCCTCTTTCCTACACACATGTGGGCTCATCTAGATGAGTTTTGGTGGATGCTTCAGTGAGCAGGTTGAGGTGTCACTCAGATGAGCTCTCAAATTGACAATTGCACTCAGTGAGACTCAGATTAGACTCAGATAGACTCATATCAGGCCCAGATTCACTCCACATACAGCTGTAGTCTCTCTCTCCTTGTGATTTTCGCCACTTGAGATAGATCTCTTGTTTTTACTATAAATAAAGCATCGATTACCTCTTTCAAGCTAGTTATAACTAGGATTGAGGTGTTGTTGCTATTATACTATTGTTATTGTTCGTTTGAAATAAAGAGAATCTTTGCAGGCAAGATGGTGTCATGTTATTATGTGTGTGGATGAGCATTGCCATGTTTTACTGAGGTAACCTGTATCTATGTTCATAATTTGCTGATTGTTTGTGGATTCATTGCAAAATATTGATAATAAGATTATTATGATATTGATAGGAAAGGAGTTTTTTAATAATTTTGTTGGCCATATCTTTCCTTTTGATGCATGTTTAGAGATCTATATTCAACATGTTTTATAAGTTTATATGCATGTTATTCTGAAATCTCTGTTTATGTATTAACCGGATCTCACAAGAATTTTGGCAAGTCTTTGGATTCAGTTACAGGTTTCTATCTTGGAGAGGGTGTTTATCTAGTTTGCTTCCTCACTTTCTCCAAAACTTTCTCAGAGGCATAGTCCATCGACGGTTGATCTTCAAGGCTTCTGAACACTCTTTCTCTCTCTTCCTCCTTATAAAAATCCAAATATTACCTGGTTAATTTGGTTACAATCTTTTTTATCATTTAGATCTGTCATATTAAAAGAAAAAATTATATAGATATATTATTTCAAAGCTCATAATCTAGATCTCATTTCTAAAAGGTTTCATTAAGCGTTCTAGATCTAGTTTAGGGAAATCGTCCGTTTTGCATGGAAATTTAAAGAAAATCAATAGGTTGCATGCATTAGATTTATATTTATTTTTTAAAAAGATTAAATCCAGAAATCATTTCATATCTCATTTACTTCCCAAACATCAAGCCAAGATCCCAAGGAAAGCTTTCTTTCCTTGGTTCCTTTTTCACCATTTTAGCTAGTTTTAGCTTAATTTTGTTTGGTTTAAAGTAGGATGACCCAAAGGTACTTTAAAAGTTATTTTGGGAATGTTTCATTCTAAAATTCTCTCTGTATTTTATAAGGAATAACAGAAATAATAGAATCTGCTGTTCGAAAGTGGCTTTGGGATCATTCAAATCCCCCGAGGGGGCTCCCCTTTGACTGTAAATTTTAAATTTTGGGAAAGTTGTAAGATATTGGTTTAATCCTATATAAGAAATAATAGTATTTGGATCATTTTAATGATATTGTAATAGAATATAATAAAATATTTCTCCGAATAAGCTCTTTCGAGCCCATTCACTATCCCCCCTAGGGGGCTTTGCGCCTTTTTTGTTATTTTTTGCATTGTCTTATTTATGTTCGCTTGAGATTAGTTTCATTCATGTATAACAACATGATTTGATTACTTTATCATATTTTCCACATTTCAGTATCAAAGTAACTTTAATACTTACCCCACGACTTCCCGATTGACCTGCCAGGGGAAAGAGATGTGTGGTAGGAATAATTAGAAAACTTGTGATTTGTTTCTTCTTGCTGTGTATAATTAATTTCTATAAGTAATTGTTCTAAAATAAACCCCCTCATTGATTTTCAGATTGAGGTCGACTGGGACCGAAAGAGGTTCCTGGAGGGTTTTTCTTTCTAAGAAAAGACATCCTTTAAAACTCACGAAAATTGACAAGACTCTGGTGTGTATGCTCTGCACTTGGATGCAGTTTGTCCGATCAGTAAAGCTGCATAAAAATCAAAGTGAGTGACTAGTTTAATTAGTCTTTACCTTCCCTAATCAACCACCATCAAGCAAAAATCCAACTCCTCGATCCAACCGTAAGCGGTGGAAAAATACCCAAAGAAAGCAGGAACTCCTGAAAAGTGACCTCAAGGCGTCGATATCTATTACACCTTCGGGTGCATTATGAACAAAAGTATCAGAGACTCCATTCATCCCACATATTCCTTGCAATTATCCATGAAGGTTTAGTGTTGGACATACTCCAAGTACTATTGGGTATATCTAGAGTCCCCTCGTCGCCTAATTTTAATCAACTCATATTTCACATTAACTTAAAACGTACCAAGAGGAAATCACAAAACATTCACTCCAATCACATGCAAGTACATTTATTATTTTATGACTCCATTCTAAGGCACTGCCTATTTTATTTCTATATATATATTGTGTCTCAGCATTGTGCTTTTGTGCACTCATCTTTTATCTTGTCATCTATGGTTGTTTATGGTTAAATTTCAAACTCCTAAGTAACTCATTCAGTTTAACATCACCATACTAAATATTTTTTCCTTAGTAAC
>LPNX010841375.1:337979-390978 GCA_001517045.1 Pseudotsuga menziesii
AAGAGGCTCCTCTTACATAGGAGTTAAGAATGACAATTCACATGATTGTGATTGGGATAGCCCTTGGTCATTTTCTGTGAGCGCCAGATATATTTCCAAGATCATATTCATATCTGGGGGATGTTTTGAGTTTTGGGATTTGCTACCCTACCCATACAGTCGATCCCACCTGTGACTATCCACCTGATCATTGGTTATATTGGGGTGACCTTAGTTTCCTTCCCTAGGTTTCGTAAGGGGTAGTTGTAGAGGTTATTCTTTAGGTGTCCTGGCGAAGCAACCGAATCCGGTTGTCCGTTAGTCGAATCCGACTATCATTGTAATAATGAATATGAATAATGATAATATATTGGATGATAGAATATTTACAAAGATATCTTGGCCTTAAATATGTCTTGGACATTCATGATGAGGAGACGCCTCCTTTCATAATGACTGAATTAACCTAACTATTAATAATTTAATTATTTAACTTATTATCTTTTTTATGTTTGTTACATTGCCACTCCCTTTAAGGGATCTTTGTCCTCAAATCTCGAGTATTTTTTAATGTCATATTTTATTTTGGATCTATGTCGCACTAATGACTTGAGAGGTGCTATTTTGATTACCACCATTGCCTCATTTTGATTATTATGTCTTGGTATTTGCAATAAGTATGAACTTGGTGAAGTTTTTCTTACAGTTTTTCTACTTGTCTGATTGCTTCTTTTAACTATGTTTGTTATCCCCAACCTTCTCCTTATCAATTATTTTGTTGTCAATTCCATTATTACTAGGGTATGTTATATCTTTGTACTACATGTTATATTGAGTGATGCCATTACTCTCATCAGGGACGATATAATTGCCTACTCTATCTTCCTTTTTTTTTATCAACTTGGGTGGCTTCTTCTATGTGATTTTCACATCCATCTTCATTTTGTTTAAACGTTCCATCAATAGGTTTCTTTATTTCATCCATATCCTTAAGAATTTCCTCAAGGAGATTTATGAATCCGTCACTCTTACTATAAGATGCCATGGATGTTTGTACAAAGCTATTTTGGCTTTTGAGGTGAAAATTGAATAATAATATATTAATTAATTAATTAATTAATATTATTATTTTTATTTTTCATAAACTATATAATATTTTGTATATAGTTTTTTTTAACAAATATTATATTAATAATAATATTTGATTTATTTTTAAATATATTATGATAAATATATTACAATATTATATTATATTATATATTATATTATATATCGTTTTGTTTTTAAATTTTTGGTTGCAGGTCATGGAGTGGAGGCGGCTCTACAACATGTAGGGGGAAGGGATGAGGCGTAGTTCATGTGGGAAGAGAAGGAAATGGAAAAGGGCACATGTGTGGAGAGGGCGCATGAAGGGAAGAGGGGTTTTGGCTGGTGAGGAGGATGGCGAGTGCAGGGAGAAGATGTGGTGACTGAGAGATGGCATGCAACAGAAAGATGGGTGGCACGAAGAAGAATGGTACGCGCTGATTGGGAGTGTAGTTTGGAGGATGTTATGGTGGGTGGGAAGTCATGGAGGGCATAGAAGTATATGCGGGCAGTGCACAGGAGAAGGGGATGCACCGATGTGGACATAGGAGGAAGGGAAGACAAAAGAGGATGGGGGAGTGAGGAAGTGCGAGAGATCGTGGTGGAGCATTGAGGGCTGGTTTAGTGGAGTAGCATGGATGTGAAAGAAAAAGTGTGCATAGGAGTTGATTTTCAAGAAGCACGAGGGTGAAGTGGAGGCAACGCGAGAAGTGGAGGCAGGGCAAAGTGGAGGTAGGGTGATTTATTTGTTACACTTGGCTAGGTAGGGGTCATACATCACAGTCGCTTTATGCGTTGAAGCTGAGGGCCACTATAATTGGTTACGTACCTTCACTTGTGGTGTATGGGATTTTTTAGCCTATCCCAGGTGAGACATACTTGCTGCATTTGGAAGCTCACTTATCCTCCCCTTGGCTTGCTTGCATTTTGGCTGTAGATTTTCTTAAGAGTGTGCTCTTTGTGTGCTAGTTGGATTTTGGGATCGATGTTACTTGATTATATTTATGTTCGCTTGAGTTCAGGTCCTTTTATGTTTGGTATGTCTAATAACACTACTAGTATACCGTCACCCACTCCAGGTCCTAGTGCGGACCTTGGTGTTGGACTGGGGAGCACCACAGCACCTTACCTTGCTCATAGTGGTGGGAGTGGTCATATTCTATCCTCTACTACGGTTGTGGAGGATTTTCACTCCCTTCTCCCAGTATTAAAACTAGTGTTCACCCTCATGCGGGTGGTAGTGGATACATTAATGTTGGGTCTACACTTTACATTCCTTCTTATGTCCCATCATCCACCACATTGTTTCCTTTGGATGTAGTTTTCATGATCAATCCTCCCTATATCCTATAGTTTAGACTCTTTACTAACTATTTCCAGTTGCTTTGGACTTATATTGATGTCATGTAGGGTCCAGTTTTTGTACACTCTCTCTGAGGCATTGACTCATTCATACCTAGGACAAGTATCATGTCTAAACTAGAATATATGTTAGGATTTCACATTTGCTTCCATTTTGCGTGGCCTTATGACCATTTCATCTTAACCTTAGGTACGAACCCATTCCACCATATCAAGAAACCTTCATGTTTCTATTAGAAGTGGTATTGTGCGAATGGTAGAGCTTTCCTATACATGGGCTCCCTATTTAGATCCTTTTTTGCATTTGGTACCCATGCTTAGATTCCTCCTTTAGGTTGTGGCAGTCCCGCCATGTCCCTGAGCAAGGCCTTCATACTCTTGAACTTTATGTTGGATTCTCCCCTGGGAGTGCCTTGTATATATCAAGTTGTAATTGCATTTTCATGAGTTTTGCTTGCCTTCTTGAGCTTTATGTCAGATCCCTGACTTTCAGTTCAAAACCATATAGCCTAATCTTGTCTCATGTCTAGCCAAGCAAATCCTTTTACATATCTTTTGCAACTTGATCACCCCTTTTACTAGGAGGAGACCTTCCCCCGAGTGTCATTACCCTGCACATATCTCCATGCATCGAGCATAGGCATGTTCCACTGCTTGGAACTAGTTTTCTTGTCCCCTGACACTCGTCTCCTCCTATATTTGTACTATAAAGCACTTTTATTCTTCTTCAATATTTTCAAAATATCTAAAAAAATAAAAAGCTGGGCAGGAAAAGATGCTATCTTTGGAATCATTCGATTCGTGTCTCCTTCAAACAGAGCACTGTATATCACATCTGTTGGTTGGGTTATTAGTTTGACTTTAGGAGTTGTAATCGTTACTCTGATTTTATCTCCACTTATTGGTTAAGATTCCAATCCCTATGGATCCTTTATTGATGCCTCAATTGTCACAAATATGTCCCAGTTTTCATGTCGAGTCCATACCGCCTACCTTCATTCACCATTCACCTTTATGCTCTTGTTTGAAGGAATTTCAAGCCTAAGTCGGCCATTCCTCAGTTATCTTGACTTTGCATGTCGACCATTCCCAATGCTATTACTGGTCATGCACATATTGTTTGAGTTATTCCACATTATACAACATTGTTGAGTACCTTGTGTTGGTTGATGGGGGATTCCTTAATGCCCTCCTTCCATCGGATTCCATTACATCGACTTTAGATCATTTATTCTGGAATAGGAATCTAGAGTCCTTTGAGTTCCTTGATACTTATAGTCATCAGTGGTAGGTTCTCTTGCCATTGAAAGTTTTGGGAATACATCAATGTCCCCTGATCAATGGATTATTCCAAGTGTTCGACCTCAACACATCTATTCACACTTGTTAGATTGCAATATGTACCTTGATTCCCATTTTCATTATCGATGTGTAATCTCGTGTCTGTTAACGGTATACATCAATGACCGGTAATCAAATGATGGAATAATATGTTTGACCTTAACAAATCTATTCGTATAGTAGGACATGTACTCATAGCAGTTCATGTAGAAGACCTTTCAGCTTGGTGGCATTCCATGTATGCTACCTCCTTGATTGTGCTAGTATTCATGAGATATCAACTCTCGTGATTTGATTCCAACGTATATCAAATATCTTCATCCACTATGCAAACCTTGATCCATTATATATCTTCATCAATTATGGAGATATTGATTTTTTTATATCTTCATCCACTTTGGATATTCTGATCTATTGTATATTATACGTGGTGATGAACACACATGTCACATTTTGTATATCATGCCTATTCATGGCCATTGTACTCTTATGTATTCGGGACTGCTATATGTATTTGTAGTCATATGCAGAGATTGATTATTGTATTATACTAATGAGTGGCTGGTTCTTCCACCTGGGTCTTCATTACTCCACTTATTGGATGGATTTTATAATGTATTTCAGCCATCATGTTACCCCTCTAACCTCACACATTAAGGGACATCTGTTATATTTGATTTTACCACACATGGTTGATCACATATTTATGGCCTTCCCTATCCCTCTGTAGACTCTTTAGACCCCATGGACTCATATTATAGTTTGATGTTCCAAGTTCATCCCTAAAAAACACTTGCTTATTGATGTACACAAATTTTAAACCCATACTCGCATGTACACGCGACTTTTGACCTCAAACCTGCATACATCGAGATGTCTGCATAAGTCCAAATATTTTTGGAGTTTGCCTCATAGGAGTCCAAAGATCCTGACTCTTGGCATTCCATATCCCTTGATATCGCTCGGATTTGACCCTCCATTACCCCTTTGTAGTTATATATAATGAACCCCTTGGATACATCGAAGAGCAAATAAACTATAGTCCATTGTTGCCATAGTTTGCATATACTTGAGTCTGTATCCCTTCATCCCTTTGGAGCACTTTGCATTCTTCCCAAGCTTTCCTTTTCTCGTGATATTGCTATTAAGAGATGGAGCACTAAGGTGGTTGAGTCCTAGGTGGAGGACTTGGTTTTTTCGGTTTGTAGACGTGCCGACAGAGGTTTTCACTATTGTAATATCTGATTTTATTAATAGAAATATCTTTTCCTGTCCAATTATGTTCATTTGAATATGAATATTGAATCCATGGATATAGTTAATGTTTTATACATTGTTGAATATATATTATATAGTAGGTTTAACACATTATTATATAGCATGCTTGTCTTGTTTGCTGTTGTTGAGAGTGAATTGCTAACACAAGCGTGAATTGGAAAAGCTCAATGGGGATCTACTTCAACCATCAGGAAAAAAGGTACGATTCGGTATCCCTTAGTGTTATATGTTTGGTTGTTACACATAAATCTCATCATCATTATGTTATGAGGTTCCAAACATCAGTATTTTCCTTGAATCCCAAATTATGAAGTAAAACACTATCCCATATATCAATCCTCCATATAAAAATCTAACACCACTCCTACCTTTAAGTCAATAGGTGGTTCCTTCTTCAACAACACCTTTAACCTATTGAAAATAGTAGGTGCCACTACCTTTACCTCTTTTACTAGGTGCAGTTCTTCCCTGTCCTTGCTCCATCATAGAGAGAAAGAAGCGACGCCCTTGGTAGAAAGTTAAAAAGAGAGGTTTCCACGAAGCTTCTCGAAGGAAGGCTTTGTGGCATCCTTATCCCTACACCTGAGGACCACCTAGACTCAAGATCCATCCTTTTTGTATCTCCTATCCACCTCATCGAACATTTTCTCAACCATCCCTATCCTCTCTTGGCCTATAAAAGCATGCTCATATTCATGGTTGAGGAGGAGCAAATTTATGTTGTTGAATTAACATTCTGGCCTAAATCAGTAGGGTGAGCATAGAGGGAGCAAGTTGGAGCTTTTGGGGACAATATATCAGAATTGTGAAGGAGCATATTGACACTAAGAAAAAGGTTCTAAACTTCTTCTTTATCTTAATGCAAAATTATTTCATTTCCCATAAAGTATGTTGTGCCATTATCATGTATTTTATTGTTGGATTCCTTAGTCATCGACATAGAATAATGGATGATATTTTGGTGCTTTTTTATCTCATTTTCTGGTTTTCATTTAATATTGAAGGTACATATGTGAAGAGCTATCATTGCAAGAAAAAAATACATTAATCCATTAAAGACACTCATTCCATATCTCCACCCATTCTAGGGAAATTCTGCCAATTCTGTTGTAAACTATTTGTTCTAGGTCTAAACCATTTAGACTAGAGGAACAACTCCTGTCTACAAGAGGTGCATTTTTCCTATCTACAAATCTTTCGACTCTAATGGGGAAGAGCTTTCAGTGCATCTGATCTTCATTTGTTTCCAACTCTTGTTTGAAATCCAAGCTCTAGTTTTTATCAGTCAGATCTACTATCTGATCTAGTGAGATCTTGGTTTAGTATCATCAGATATGTTCAGATCTAAGTTTTTATTTCCTTTTATGCTTTATATTCCTGTCAATTCATGATTTTTATGCTATTACTTCATTGATTAACTTTGCTTTTTTACCATTTTTTGATTTTTTGACTTCTATAGGACACCGCACATGGCATGTGGGAAATAAGTGGTGCCACCATGTGTGTTTGGTGATCAGGAAGTGGTGCCACTACCTGTGTTCAACAATCAAGAAGAGGTGTTGCCTCATAAATGCTCTATCAATGACCCCCAGGAAGCAGTGCCAGGTATGATTTCTAAGCACTTGTGATTGCAAAATTTGTTTTGGTTTTGTACTTTTAGTTTTGAATGTTTGGGCTTGCTTGTAGAGATCTAAATAGTTGAAATTCAAAACCTAGGTGTGGTAAATCCTTGTTTGTTCTATTCAAAATCTAGGTTAGTCTCATCATCTTTGTTAACCCAAAAAATCCCCCAATGAGCTCTACATGGCCTACACAACACAAATAAATCCAATTTCATTACCCTCATTGACCCCCACACCCTTTCAAAGGCTCAAAAACATAGAAAGGCCTTAAAAACCCCTAAAAAGAGCCTAAATAGCTCTCATAGGGGCTAAAACCCCTTAAAGGAGCTTAAAGTCCCCAAAGGAGCTAATAATTGGGTGAAAGGGGCTAAATCCATAACCAAGGGCTTTAAACCCTAAAAGCTCATGAAAAAACTATAAATAGAGGGGTGAGGTTCACTCTAAAAAAACTCCTTCTCTCCCTATCGTTATGCTGCCCATGTGAGTGCCTTGAGACCCTTTCCTCTGAAGCCATTCACCCCTCTCCTCCATAGCTCCATAAGCCAAAACCCCATTCCATAGAGAGGTACTTCCAAATCTAGGGCATGGTGGCCCATTTCCATAAAGGATGAAGGTATCACCATGTGTTTTTGTTGATAATTTAGTTTTCTAGATCATGTTTATTTGCAGGTTTATTTTCTCATAGTTTGCTACAAGTTCTCCTCTCATTGCTTGTAGCCATTTCTTATTTTTCTAACAGTTTATTGTAGGGTTTCCATGGCTCAGAGCTAACATTTCCTTGCAAGGTTTTTTCATCCATAGGAATCCTACCCTTCTAACCTATAGACAGAAGGTAGCCGTTCCTACTCGTAGCTAGGGTGAAATCCCTACTACAGTCTTCATTGATTGTATGCTTGGTTTTTTTATCTTTTGGAAGGAGTGCTTGAAATTTTTAAGCTGAGTTAGATATAATTCTTATGGTTTGATAAGACTGAAAAGGAAGACTTTTTGGTTGGTTTCTTGTTCTCATTTTTTCATTAAGTTTACAAAAGACTTATTTTTGCTTGTTTAAAAAGAGATTTTTTTGTTGATATTTGGTTATAATTCTATTTGAAGATGAATCATTGCATCTTTGACTAGCCTCATAAGCTTTCAAATCTCCATTTTTCTTCTTTATTTTTACATTCTTGTCTCAATCAAAAGAAAAAATATTAGTAGTTTTAAGTTAGATCTTTCCATTATTGAAGAAAAACTGAAAAAATATTTAATATGAATTTGAGTGTTCTTTGTCTTTCTTTTTAGAAAAGAGATATCTCTCTATTTTCCTTCTTCCAAAGATTAGTTTAGAAGCATATTGCTTGTTTGTTTTCTCATATTTTTTTTTGAGTTAGACTACTTGGGAAAATTTTGGTTTTGAAACGAAATTGGAAATACTCTCTCCTTCTCATATGTAGGCATGATTTGAAAGGTAAAGTGAAAGAATTTGTACATCATAATTGCATGGTTTTACATTTATGTCATAACTCCATGCATTCACCTAACCGTTCAACTTAAAATTAACGATAGCTATAGGTTAAAATTTTTAGTAACTTGAGTAAGAGGTTAGAGACGTGTTCTAGTGTTGTAAAACATAAGAGATGTCATTTATTGTCTGCACTGCAACTTGGGACCTACACGGTTCTTCCATGTACCATTGGTATATCAAACGACCTTTCATGTACCCTTGAGGTATATTGAAAGGCACTTAACATACTCGATTGTATATTGGAAGGCCCCTTGTGGAAGGTTGTGGATTAGATAGCACTATTACGGATTTGAACTCCCACATACCTAGCATATATCGAGAGGCCCTTCTAGGATTCCTAAGACCATTTGAGAAAATCCCTTTTGGCCATATTGTTGGCACAATACACCAAGAACAACACTTGGGGAGCTTACTATGGATGTTCCATATAGGTTGTCGGGTGTTGAGGCGAGAAGCGATTGATCCTCCTTGCCACGTTTCACTGTTGGACCCTGCAGCATATTGCGAGCTGCAAAAAATTAACAATCCTAGTGAGAAACCAACTTATTCAGCCCCTCTTGTCACTTAAGTTTGCTTGTGGCCTATAGTTTGTGTAGGAGAATTTTTTGTGTGATTTACCTAGTTTTGAAATCGTACATTTGGTTCAGTGAATTTTTATAATCTGGCTAAGTTTCAGTTGAGATGATCCATAATAAAGTAGGGCTTACCACCCGAATTTCCACCTGCAACAAGAGAAGGCCCAATGGAAACCAAAGATCAACGAGTTGCAACTAAATCCTGTTAGATTTTTATCATTTAAGCAATATGATCTTAGGATCTTATTTGAGAGAATAACATGCACAACAATAAACACAAGAGACAAGAGACACAAAGAATTTTCCTCGAGGAAACCATAAATGATAAAACCCTGCAACTTCCTCAGAGATAAAATGAGCACCAATGGCAGCAGTAAAACCCAAAAGCATAAAAGATATCCACAGCTCGTTATCTCTCTCACACTTGAGAGAGCTTCTCCTGTCTCACTCATGCACCCCAGTGAGTGAGTGTGTGTATGATAAATAGAGAGGCTTGCTCTCTATTTATATTCTTTAGTTCACTTGATGTCCACTTCAACATGTCAGCCCCACTTAACAATTAATTACTAGGGCTGACATCTCTAGGAGAGTCTAATAATCCTAGTGCCCCATAACTTGTGGGGACTTTTCCACTCCGATCAACAAGGAGGGTTGAACTTAACACAATGGTTGGGAATATTGCCCCAACTTACAATAAGTCACCTAGGTTCAACTTCTCTAGGATAGTTTAATAACCCTAGGGCCCCACAACTGTGGGATCTTTAACCCTTGATCAATAAGAGGGTTACCCACAATGACTTTACATGACTTGTTTATATTATTGAATCTCCTGATAGGAACATTGAGATATGAAATGACTCAATTACATTACAGATGCTTCCTAATAAACATTGGGGTACAATACATAAAATAAACAAGTGAATACATTCTGAAGTTACAATTACATCAACACTCCCTCTTAACTAGGAAGGTATTCTCTCGACACAATTTATTGACACAAGTCTTCTTATCTGTATCATCTCGATGATCATCAATTCATCTTCATCTTCAAGTCATCTTCATCTTTAAGACATCTTCATCATCTTCATCATCTTCATCAAGTCTAGATCATCACTTGATCTGGAGCATCACTGGATCATCATCAAAACTGGATCATCATCATCATCACTGCTTCCACTATCTAAATCAAATGGTGCTATTTCTTCATTGTTGTCATCACAGGAAGTTCTACAGAGCCAGCCCTTTTTCATGCTAGTTGTAGGCCTATCCTCCATGTAGGTCTTCTTCAACGCTTATATCTGACCCTAAGTCAGAATGGCCCATCCAGCACTTAGAAATTACCATAAAGGGAACACATCCAATACCATGTCAGAAAGACATGCCCAGCACTCACATCTGACCATGTGAGAACACATCCCACAACCCTGTCAGAAAGGCCCAGCACTCACATCTGACCATGTGGGAACACATCCCACAACCCTATCATAAAGCCCCAGTACTCACATCCAATCATGTAGGAACACATCCCACAACCCTATTGAAAAGGATCAGTAGTCACATCTGATCATGCAGGAACAAATTCAACAACCCTATCGAAAAGGATCAACACTTATATCTAGCCATGCAGGAACACATCCTACAACCATGCTAGAAGGGCTCTGCACTTACATCTAGCCATGCGGGAACACATCCTGCAACCATGCTAGAAGGGCTCTGCACTTACATCTAGTCATGTGGGAACACATCCTGCAACCATGCTATAAGGGCTCTGTACTTACATCTAGCCATGTGGGAACACATCCTGCAACCATGCTAGAAAGGCTCTACACTTACATCTAGCCATGCAGGAACACTTGAGGATTCCTGGTAATCGACCAGGTTCCTCCATTCACCCATAGAATGGCATCAACCCTTGTATCTGATCAAGTGGGAACACATCCCTCAATCACATCAGAATGGCCCTGCACTTATATATGATCATGTGGGAACACATCCCTCAATCACATTAGAATGGCCCTCAGCCCTAGAATGAGTATTCCTCATAACTAACTAGGTGCCTCCATTCTCCCAGAGAATGGCCTTCAATGCTTATATCTGATCATGTTGGAACACATCCCACAGTCACCTCATAATGGATTAGCACTCACATCTGACATGGAAGGAACCAATCCTCCCACCATGATAGAATGTATTAGCCCTTACATCTAACCATGGAAGGAACCAATCCTCTCACCATGTCAGAATGGCTTTCAGCTCTAGGCTGAGTATTCCTGGTAACTAACCAGGTGCCTCCATTTAGAGAATGGGATTCATCACTTATATCTGATCATGTAGGAAACAATCCCATAGTTGCCTCAGAATGGCTCAGCACTTATATCTGGCATGTGAGGAACCAATCCTCTCATCATGATAGAATGGCTCAACCCTTATATCTAACCATGGAAGGAAACAATCCTTTCACCATGTTAGAATGACTCACGGACTCATCACTTACCCTTGGAAGGAACCTTGATCTGGAGAACACCAAGCTTTTGTCTGAAGTACTCAAACTTCACTTTTCCTAATGGCTTCATCAACACATCAACTATATGTTCATCCATTGCAACATACTGGAGCTTTACTGCTCCTCTCTACACCATTTCCCTGATATAGTGATATTTGATCTCGATATTCTTTGACTTGTCATGGAACACCAGGTTCTTTGACAACTTCACATAACTCTGTTTGTTGCAATATATACAAGTAGCATCCAACTGGAGATCAAATAAATCAGACAGTAGCTTCCTCAGACAGACTGCCTCACAACTAGCTGAACATGCTGCAACATACTATGCTTTAGCTATACTCAGTGCCACACATGACTGGTTCCTGCTAAACCAATAGATCACACCTGATCCCATATTGAAGCAACACCTTGAAGTTCTCTTCCTATCGATGGAACTTCCTTCCCAATCTGAATCAACATAACCTTCCAGGTTAATATTTTGATTCGCCTCATACTTGAGCCCATAATAAACTGTACCCTTTAGGTACCTCAGAATATGCTTTGCACCAATAAAGTGAACATGTCTCGGATCTGTCAGGAACTGGATCAAGGTGTTCATAGCAAACAAAATATCCGGTCTTGTATTCATCAGGTACATCAAGGACTCAATCATCTGATGATACATCGTGGCATCAACCGACTCTGATGAAGCAACACTCAGTAGCTTTAGGTTCGATGCCATAGGTGTGGTCATGGCCTTGCATTCCATCATCTTGAACCTCTTCAGAATCTCTACTGCATACTTCCCTTGTCCAAAGGATATTCTGCCACACCTCCATGCCTATAAAGTAGTGCATCATATCCAAGTCCTCCATCTTGAACTCGGCAGCAAGTTTCCTTCTTGCAACTTCTGTCAGGAACAAGTCATCGACATATAACAGTGTTACGGAGAGAAATTCCTATGCCTTGGGGTACCACAATAGACAGCTTGACTCCATAAATAAATCCTTTCCAATATGCAAGAGAAATCAAATATCTAAAGCTAAAGCATCAGACCTTGTACCTTATTCTGGACGGTTGAAGTAGATCCCCATTGACCTTTCCAACTTCATTTTGAATTGACGAATCACTTCATCAACAACAAGTAAACAAGACAAGCATACTATATATATTGGTGTTAGATCTACTCTAGCATATATAATCAACAATGTATAAGCATTTGAAATCATCCATGGATAAAATATTCATTCAAACATACATTATTGGACAGGAAAAGATATTTCTATTAATATAAAATCAGAGATTACAATGAATACAAACTCTGTTGGAACGTCTGCGAATCAGAGAAACTGTTTCCCCCACCTGGGCCTCCACCAACTCAATCCTCCATCTCTCAATAGCAAGCTCACAAGCAAAAGGCAAGCTTGGGAAGAACACCAAAGTGCTCCAAGGGAGAAAGGGATGCAAAATCAAGCACAAGTTCCGGCAACAATGGACTATAATTTCTTTGCTCTCAATTTTCTCATGCCTTCAATGTATCCAAAGGGTTCCTTATATAGCTTTTCAAAGGGGTAATGAAAGGTCGAATCCGAGCAATCTCAAGGCATATGGAAGGCCAGGAGACAAGTGAGTCAGATCCATGTCAAGGAAAAATCCAAAAGGATTTGGATTTTGTACACATCCCAATGTACATTGTTTTAGAGTCCAAACCCATGTATATACACGATAAGGGGTTTAAAAGTCACGTCTAGCAATTTTCACATTTTTTTAGGGATGGTCTAGGAAACATCAAAGGGAAAAAAATGGTCCAAGGGGTCTAAAGAGTCTATAGAGGGATAGGGGAAGGCCATACAAGTGTGATTCACCTGGTGTGGTAAAATCAGCTATAACAGATTCCCCCTAATGTGTGAGGTCAGAGGGGTCATACAATGGCCGAAATACATTATAAGTCCATCCCAAAAGTGGAGTGATGAAGAATCCCAAATGGAAGACCAGCCACCTAATCAGCATAGTACAATGATACAACTCTACACATAACTACAAATACATATAGAAGTCCCGGATACATAAGAGTACAATGGCCATGAATAGGAATGATACAAAATATCACATAAGTGGTCATCGCCACATACAATATACATATACCAGAATCTCCATGATGAAGATATACAAAGGATCATGATCTCCATAATGGCTGAAGATATACAATGGATCAAGATCTCCATAATAGCTAGAAATGTCTGACATATACTGGAATCAAGTCATGAAGCTGAAATCTCATGAACACTGGCACGATCAAGGAGGTAGCATATAAGAGATGCCACCAATCTGGAAGGTCTTCTACACAAACCGCTACGAGTACATGTCCTACTATGTGAATAGAGGTGTGAAGGTTGAACATAGTAGTCCATTGTCTGATTACCTATCATTGATGTATACCATTAACAAACGTGAGATCACCCACTGATAATGATAATGGGAATCAAGGTACTAGAGTGCAAACTAACAAGTGCGAATAGGTGTGTTGAGGTTGAACACTTGAGAGGATCCATCGATTAGGGGACATTAATGTATTCCCAAAAAATGTCGATGGTGAGAGAACCTACCACTGATGACTGCAAGTCTCAAGGCACTCAAAAATGACTCTAGATTCCAATCCCAGAATAGATGATCTGAATTCGATGGGATGAAATATGCTGGAAGGAGGGCATTAAGGCATCCCCCATCATCCAACACGAGGTACTCAGCAAAGCTGTATAATGTGGAAGGACTCGATCATAAGGTGCATGAACCAGTAACTATACCGGGAATGGCCAACATGCAAAGTCAAGATAACTGATGAATGGTCAACTCAGGTTTCAAATTCCTTTGAACAAGAGCATAACGGTGAATGGTGACTAAATAAAGGAAGCATATACTTGATATACAAAACTGGGACATCTTTGCGACACAGGAGGCATCAACAGAGGCTCCATGGGGACTAGAAGCTTAACCAATCAGTGGAGATAAAATCAGATAAATGAGTACAGCTCCTAAAGTCAAACTATAAACCTAACCAATGGATGTGATATATAGTTCTCTATTCGAAGGTGACATGACTCGAAAACTGCCGAAATATAACATCTTTCCTTGTCCGGATTTTTAGTTTTTTAATTTTTTTTTTGGACTTTTTCAAATATTTAAAAAGATTGAAAAAGAATAAAATGGCTTTATAGTTACAGACTAGGATGAGACGAGTGTCATATGGGAAAACAAACTAGTTCCAAGCGGTGGAACATACCTATGCTCAATGCAAGGATACATGTGTAGGATAGCGAGACTCGGGGGAAAATCCCCTCCAGGTAAAAATAGGGAATCAAGCTACAAAGGATATCTAAAATGGCTCTGCATGGCTAGACATGAGACAAGCTTGGGCTATATGGCTGAAACTCAATGTTAGGGAAGTCGGCGTAAGGCTCAATAAGGCAAGCAAAGCTCATGATAATGCAATTACAACTTGACATAAGGGAGTCCTGAGGGAAATAGGCTAGCAAAAGATCAAGAGGAGTATGAGTCTCTTGTGAAATTTCATAGAAATACTATACAATGGACTCCCACACCCTAAGGGACAAAATGTTGGCATGGGCACCAAATGAAAATAAGGCACTAACTAGGGTACCCATGTAAGGTCAAGCTCTACCACTCACATCATGCCACTTCTAAAATAGCAAGAAGGTTCTGTGACATAATAGAGTGGGTTCATACTTAAGGATATAATGAAACGGTCATAAGGTCATGAAAAATGAAAATGGTGATGAAACCTAACCTATATGCTATTTTAGACATTATACATGAAATCGACACGAACGGGTCAATCCAATGGCTGAAATAGTGCTCAAAAAGGTCTCCTACATCATAAATTAGTCCAAAAATGGTCCAAAAGGATTAGAAACGGTCCAAACTATAGGAAAGGGGGTAAAAATTTTCAAAAAATTGAAAAATTTCTATAAATAGTAAAAAATTCAAAACATTATAAAACATTTGAAATTTTTACCCATTTGAGCTTAGAACTTCAACAGGGAATTCCAAGAAATCCAACCGGCGGAATCCACTACCGTTTTTTCCAGGTACTTAACCATGCTCTACTCTTTCATTTTGATGCAAATTTTGTCAAATTCCATGGTGTATTTAGGATTCTAGTCCATTTTAAGATGTGCACCATGGCCGACATAGAAATCGGGAGTTTTTCCGTGTATAGGGCTAGATATATGCAGAAAATGCCCTCGAAATCGTGTACATACGTGGCTGTTTAGCAAACAGTCATGTATGCGGCCACGATCAATGATTTTTAAGTATTCTAATGGACAAAACTCAAATTTTATGTGCAGGATGGTCCTAGAATGGAGAGAACGTGAACATGGTGATGTAGAAGAGGTGGTAAGGGCAGATCTAATGGCTCAACAAGCGTTACATGCATGCGGGCTTTACAAATTTTGGTGTCTTGGTGGCTTAAGAGCCAAACCAGGACTATTGTAGATGTTAGTGGACTACAAGGATCCAAACTCAGAGTCATTCCAGATAGACGGGATGTCCCTCACCATAGAAGTGGAGGACATATATTTTATTACTGGACTTTCTCAACGGGGGTAAGCGGTGAACCTACGCTCTCACGGGCCTGGAGGTGGCTTGACTATAGATAAGTAAATTGTGGTGTACTTCTATCTAGACATGGAGAAGGTGGGGAGTAAAATCCCAACTATCTCCATACAGGTGCTAGGCCTAAAGGCCATCCTACCACTAGGATCGGCATACGATGACATTGGTAATGAATCTCGACCCTCTTTTAAAAAATTTTGAGTTATTTATTTTTTTTGTGTTTTTTGATTATGTGGAATCACAAGGCATGTTTTTGGGTGACAATACATAGTGACATCTACCATATGCATGCAGATGTGGGACCACGATGGCGTAAAGGCTTCCCTCATCATAGACGGAGGGGAAGAGGAGACGATATCACGGGTGTGGATGCGGAGCAGACGCTCCAAAGCATTCATACCAACTTCATGAGATTGACACACAGAGTACCCCTGGCACAAGTTGAGGAATTTCCTGAGGCCATGCAGTGCCAGGTGGTGGGTGTACCATGAGCATAGGTGCAGCTATTTTGACAGCTAGCTAGAGCCGTAGTGACGTTCCATGATCACAACCCCCCTCCTCCTCCACAGGCTTAGATACCTGGTAGTGATACATTTTGTACTACCATGTATTTATATTTTGGTGGCTCGAGAGGCCCATTTTTGTATTATGACACTATGTATTACCACATTTTGGATGTTTATAAAAACTTTTATGATGATCGATTTATTTATTTACATGTGTAAAAATTTATGTTTGTGATGAGCTTATTGTGTATGAAACAAATGCTAATCTAACATGTAGTTAGCATATGAGTCGGCAACTTGATTATTAATTCTTTGAACATGTATGTATGTTATATTGTCAAATTTCCATTCTAATAATCTCACACGTAAGAATGTTCTTAATAATGTCGGATCTGTAACATGGTACAAACCATTAAGCTGTGATGCTACTAAATCCGAATCAAGATGTACCTCAAAAAAGAGAATGCCATGTAAAATGGCATCCCGTAGAAGTTCAATAACGACACTATATTCAGTAACATTGTTTGAAGATGGCCATAAACATACGCCTCTTGAAGACAATACCTGACCCATAAGAGTATAAATCACCCAAGCAGGAGAGGCTGAGTGTTGATTGTGACAACTTGCACCATCCATGAATCCTATGAAGGTGGAAGATTCCATTGACATCTGCCAAAAGAAACAGAAACTAATCACAAACCCTATCACCATAAGAAAAAGACCTACCTATGCAAAATTGTACAATAATATACAATAAGCAGCCTTGGCTAAAAATCATGCATAGTACTTTTTGAGATAGAGCCCATTTCTAGGCTCCACCAAGGTCGTTCCCTCATAATCCACTAACTAATAAGCGCCCTTGTCTAACACATGTTTAATGACATAAGGACCACACCACATGGGGTTAAACTTTCCTGCCCCCAAGGGTTCTTTTGGTTGATCCCACAAAAGGACCAAGTCTCCCTTACTAAACCTCCTTGGACAGACAGACTTATCATACTGGACCTTAACACGATGCTTATTTACTTCTAGAGCCACCAAGGCATCTCGACACTGCTCATTAAGTTGCTCAAGGTGGACCAAATTCTCCTCTAATGGGGAAGTGTCTGGTAAGAGCTCTATGGCTAGCTTCAAAAAAGGAATCTCGCACTCAACCGGCAATACCGACTCCATTCCATGTACAAGTTGATATGGAGAAAAACCCGTGGCAGTCTTAACATCGGTTCTATAATCCCACAAAGCAGGATATAACATAATGTGCCAATTCGTCTTGCTTTGTGCGATGGTTCGTTGTAGAATGGATTTGAGTGATTTGTTCACTACCCCTACCTGTCCATTCACTTGAGGGTAGTAAGAGGAGGAATGCTCTTGCTTATTTCCTAACTTTGATGCCAACTCTTCCATCATACGATTATGAAAGTGTCAGCCATGGTCAGTGACAAGCTCTTTTGAAATAATGAACTGAGTAATAATCTGGTTGAATACAAAGTGTGTGGCTATCTCACCATCGAATTTAACTGTAGACATAGCCTCATCCCATTTCATGAAGTATTCAACAGCCACTATGATATGATGATTCCCCCCAGCTGAAGCTAGGTTGCAATCCATAAAATCAAGCCCCCACTTAGTGAAGGGACCGGCGGTGATGATGGGATGTAACGGGGTAGGTTTCAAGCACATATTATGTGCAAACACCTGGCAAGGATGGAACCTCTTGATCGCATCTACATAATCCTTAAATATCGACGGACAGAAATAACCTGCTCTTAACATTTTTTTGGCTGTAGAAAGCCCAAATAAATGACCACCACACGCGCCTTTGTGGCATCATTTAGCACTACCTCAGCCTCTTCATGAGTTAAACAACGACGTAAAATGGAATCTACCCCACGGCGGTACAAAGTGCTATCCACTATGAGGTAATGTTTAGACATGTGACGTAACCATCATCATTCATCCCGTGAGAGGTGAGTAGGGACCTTCAATGTTTGTAAACATATAGAAAAATCCCCATACCATGGGTCCAAAGTTGAGATTAAGAAGACATGCTCATCGATAAACATATCTTCACAAACCAACTCCTCACCCTCTCTTGGAAAATTTGATATAAGCTACGCAAAAATTAACGATTTCTTTGATTTTGCTGAAACAAACTCGAGATCAAATTCTTGCAAGATGACAATCCATTTATTATATTTTCCCCCAATCATTCTTTGAGTGAGAACGAATTGAAATGGATTGACATGGGCTACAACCAAGGTCTGGCGAAGGAGAATATAATGTCTCAACCATTGAACCGCATGTACAGTAGCTAAGGAAAGCTTCTCAACATGGGAATAATGGATCTTTGCGTCAATAAGATTTTGGATTAGATAATATATGACATGGTCTTGGAGCTCCTCATCCTCTTGAACTAGAACTATACCAATCGTCTCCATGGATGTGGCCACATAAAGTAGAAAATCATGGCTATAGTCTGGGGGACTAATCACTGGGGCTGATGCTAGGGTTCACATAAGCGCATCGAAGGACTCCTAGGCTCACTCATCCCAACAAAAGGTGGTGTCCTTCTTCAAAAGATGCATAAAGCCTCTAGTCAAATTGGAAAATTTGACAACGAATCTCCGTAAGAAGTTTGCCATGCCTTGCAAACATTGAAGATGTGGGATGTTTTTCAGGGGAGACAATTGAAGTATTGCCTCAACCTTCAAAGGGTTGACTCTTATACCCTCCTTGGAAATAATGAATCTTAATAAGTGACCAAACTTCACACAAAAGATGCACTTGTGAGGATTTAACCTGACCAAATAATGGCACCACCTTTCGAATACTAATCTCAAATTATAGGAATGACACATTCTCATACGAGAATGAGCAGTAAGGTCATCTAAAAATACTTTAATAATCGATTTGAGATCATGGAAGATCAAGGTCATAGCCCACTGAAAAGTAGCTCTGGCGTTTTTAAGGCCAAAAGGCATTTTCTGATATGCAAAATTTTCCCAAGGAAAATTAAATGTGGTCTTATGTTGGTCCTCAGGTTTAATTTGTATCTGATTGTATCCGAAAAATCCATCCATAAAGGAAAAAACCTCACTACCCACACACTCATCCAAAATCTGATCAATAAATGGCGTCCTTAGGACAGGCACAATTCAAATCATAGAAATCAATACATATGCAGATTGCTCCCTGCTTCTTATCAACCGGAATGGGATTTGAAACCCACTCCGTCAAGGGAACAATATAGATAAAACCATCTTTCAACAGTTTCTCTATCTCTGCCTTAAACGTGGGTGCTTTCCTAGGATTCACTGCACGCAAGCGTTGTTGAATAGGATTAGCATTGGGATAAGTATTAATCTCATGTTCAACAATGTGAGGGTCGATACCTAGAATTTCATCGTAAGACCAAGAAAATATATCACAAAATTCTTTAAATAGCTCGGTGTATTCTTGAATCTCAACATGGGAACATTCTGCCCCAATATAGACATTCTCTATCATGCCAGGATCGTGAGAGATATTGATAGGAATCGTTGGAGATATATTTTCCATGTTCCCATTAGCCATCAGACTAGGAGAGCTTAATGGAACCATGGGACTACCAATTATCTCACTAAAAACCTCCCTAAAGTCCTCACGCTCCAAGCAGTCAAGCTTGGGAAGAAAGTAAGATCTATGATGCAACTCTTCCCATGGTGGCTCAACTCCCGACATGGCCTCAATAATCACTTCGTCTGAAGGAAAAACGCTATCAAGGTAGTTGTGCACATGAGAAGACTGAACTGCCCATGTAGGCAGCACATATGGGTCCTCCTCCTCCATCTGTGAAGAGGAAGGACTAGGATTTGCAACACATCCAAGATTAACTTGATAAGCTACCATAGTTGCAGGAAATGGCATGTTTGTCACGATGGGTTCACTTGAAGTATTTGGTGTAGGAAGAATCCAAGGATATTCCATATGACTTGTGTGAAAAGACACCGATCTCATAGATGTCAAAGCCTCACCGGACCTAGACCCTATCATAAGGACAGGTGTAGGACAACTAAAGCTTCCCATAAGGGATGCATACATGCCCACACCCACACTCCTAGTTTCCAATTGAGAGTGCTCTATAATCAGGATCGAAGCTCTTGAAGATGTGGTAACTGACGGATTCTTGAATGACATTTGATCAATCGTAACTATCTTCCCATTAAATGTAAAGCATACAATGCGAAATAATGAAGCTATGGCTTGCATACTGTACATCCAATTCCTACCCGGCAAGAGATTGTAGTCAAGGGGCACATGAACCACCTCGACCTCTATTGCAACGGTCTTCCCTCCCAAATGGACTTTAAGGGAAGGAAGGATCCCTTGTGGCCTAAACGATCTCCCATTAAATGCAGTCAACATGGTATCAAATTTAGACAATGCAGGGGAACCTAAACCCTTCCAACATGATAAAGACATCACAAAAGCAGCAGTGCCTTCGTTAATCATAGTGCGCTTTATGGTCATGTTAATACATTCGACATGAATCAAAAGATACACATAGTAAGGCAAGCAAGGATGAAGTCCTACAGTTTCAAATTTAATCATGGAGGACAACTCTGAAGTATTTCTAGTGCAGACATCGCACAAGGAGTATGGCCCAAATCCTCGACAACAGAATAGTTCTTGGTGGCTTGGGCATTAGGATTGTGCCTTGAACTCTTAAGGAATCCCTTAGGAATGTGAGGTGGAACTTCAGGTTTATCCACAAGTTTTTCAATCTGCAAAGGAGTTCCTGGTGGATCAGGTTCCTTTCCTGGGTTGGGTTGTGACGAACCATAGTCCTTCGCATGGGTCACAACCTTTGCAGCACACACTATGTTAATGCAACCATGACCACTACCCTTCAGTGGATCTTGATCACGACTAGAATGATCATGGGTCCTCAAGTTCATGTTTTTATTGTGAGGTAAAGGATTAGTCAGTACAGCTGGGCCCTGAGCTAAGAATCTTGAGGCTTCATCGATACGAGGGCACAAGTAAGTGAGGTGATCTTCCTTACACAACTTGCAAGGAAATTTAACCTTGCGTTTAGGTTGCTTGTCCCCCCCAGCATTACGGGTGTTCTTGTCATTAGTATTAGCATTTTCATTCATATTGCCACCCTTACAATTATTCTTACCCTTCTTTCTATTCCTTCCGGGTTGTTGGTTACCCTTTTCGTATGACGATTGTATCGAAAACACACTCGTCGTTTGGGTGGGTTGAGACAAAGCTGTGGCTTGTCCTGAAGAATATTGGTTGATTGAAAATTGTTTGAACTGTTGTATAACCGAATCCACAGGTTTAGCACTCGCACAACCAACAATGCCATTGGCATGTGGTCCAGGTTTAACTTTGGGGTCGAAACTAGAATGTGGAGCATTGGGAATGATCTCATATAACAAACCAAATTGAGCATAAATCAAATCCAGTTCCTGTGCCCTAAAAATGGCTTGTTCCTCATTTTGCACTCTAGATGTAGAAACATCCTTTAGTATATAAGACACTAATGACTTAAGGAACCATTTGAGGAGGAATTATGGCGGTATAAAGACTTTAATCAACCTCTTCCATCTACGCCACTCTTGGATATGGTTCGAGATATGCGTGGCTTTATCCTGCTGAAATGTCGACAAGAGTTTCATACCAATGTCATAATGCATTTGTAGCTAGAAGTGATTAAGAAAATTCATCGCTAGGTCATCGAACAAAGTGAAAGCCCCCCTAGGTAACTCTATATACCATTTTGTGGCAGGCCCTATAAGGGTGTGTTAAAACATCCTTAAACAAATGAAATCTTGGTGTAAGGAATTTGAAGAGCACCATAGGTGAAAGGTAGTAACATGTTCGCTCGGATCCTCTCCCAGTTTGCCCTTGAATTTGGGTATGTCCGAGGGAAGCTTAGTAGGGACAACTGGCTAAGCTGGGCCTTGAGATATAGGATCTTTCATCAATCTTGACAAGTGAGGAAGATTTAGCATTGCAAGGAAAGGGAGCCTAGGATGAGTAGGTCAATGCACTGCTCCGTGATAGTTTTGATTCACATAGGTCTGATTACCATAACCACCATGGCCTTGGCCATAGTGCCCTCCTCTCATTTGACCCATGTAGGGTGGCATGGAAGCACCATACTATGGTGTACCTTGACTATTAAAAGCTACAAATCCATAATCTAGAGAGTAAGTAGGTTGTTGATACCCGTACCCATAAGGTGAAGAACCCTATCCATACTATGTCCCATAATAAGGTCCATAATTCATCTAATGAGATGTCCCATGAGATACTCTGTAAGTAGGAATATACGCTCTGGAAGTAGGAATATATATTTCGGAAGTAGGAATATACATTCTGGAAGTAGGAATATATGCTCTGGAAGTAGTAACATGACCTCTAGAAGTATGAACACGACCTCACGAAACAATGGGAGGTACTTGAACTTGAGACACAAATGGTCGAGAAGAAGCAGTACGGACATGACTCGTAGCAACATTCCATCCCGAAGGACCACGTGAATTAGGTGGAGGGTGAACATTCAAAGAAATAGGGACAGAGGATGAAGGGATCTGTGAAATTATGTACGTGTTGTTCCCTATAGTCACTCATCTTGGATCTGGTATCCTAATAGGATCACTAACCCTAGGCCTAGGAGGAATATGTGATGTAGCTTCCACCACCGGGATGGAAGGTGCAATTTGACTTGTGCTCCCAAACCTCTCCACATGGTAGGGAATAAGAGTGCCCCTAGGCGTAGTGTGGGAAAACTAGACATAGCATAACTACCATAACTAGTTCTCGTGGGTTCAAAATGAGTCTCCCCATCTTTTGGCATTCCATACCAGTGATGCGTCAATGGGGGATCAACACTAGAGTAAGTAGGTCCATCATGAAAAGTACCTATCTCAGAAATCATAGGTCCTAACCCAATCAAATCAGGTGAAGGATCATAAGTAGGAGTAAACTCCCCATCTTCCACATGAATGGGAGAAGGTGGTTCAGGAATACCTTCAACATGGTATCCTATTGTGTGTGAATCAATGTGTGAAGTAGTCTGCTTGGACTATCTCTCTCTCTCTCCCAAAGGAGGAGGAGATGGAGAAGGAAAAAGTCCTGCTAAATGATGAGAATGGCGAGGAGCCGCACCCGAATCCATAATGACTCAAAAAATATAAAAGACTCTAATTACGCAAACCCTAGGTAAGCTAACGTGCACAGAGTATACATTGATAAAATCTAAAGCCAAACATAAGCAATCAAGGGTAGGATAAATGAGCTCCCGAATGAAGCAGGTATGTCTTACCTAGGAGAGGCTTGAGACTCCCATACACAATAAGCGGAGGTACGTAACCAATTATTGTGGCCCTCATCTTCAATGCGTAAAGTGACTATGTTGTTCGACCCCAACCTGGCTGGGACACCGATAGAATAACCCCTGCAGAGTGCCCCCTCGATATCCTAGGTAAGGCCATTAAGGTCACCTCAATATAATCAATGCCCAGGAAGAGAGTCGCAGGCGAGATTGACCGTATGGGCAGGGTAGAAAAGCCTGAAACTCTTGAAAGAGCCCCCAAATATGAATACAATCCTGGAAATATCTTCGGTGCTACTCAGTTTTGATTAGGGGTCATCCCAATCAATATCTTCTCACACTGCCTCGCGCTTAACTCCCTTTTGAGAGGAAGATCCTGAGAAACACTGGTTATAGCAAGGAATTTCACACACTCACCTGGACAGACAAATACATGTTGCTGTTTAGTGGTCTTGGAGAATTTACTCACAATGAACTATTCCAAGACCCTAAAACCTAATCTTGTTGGTGAACCCTATCAAATAAAGTAGTGTAGTTCATTTTAATTAAGCATTGATTTTAATTGGGTTCATTACTCAAAAGAGGTAGATGGCCGTGCAACTAATGGTGTTATGACACAACATGAAGCAAAATGCACACCTAACAATCAATGCAAATGCATTGTGTCCATGAAAAATAGGGTATGCTACTATGTGAAATGCACAATTTTCTTCAAATGATAAATGCAATATTTCCTATATGAAATCCTGACTAATACTTCAAAGAAAATATAATGCAAGTACTATTCAAAATGCAAGATGCAATGCATAATGATAATCAAATTTTTTTGTATTTTTTGAAATAAAAATGAGATATTAAAGCAAAAGAATGATTTTACAACCCCAAGACTTTGCAAGCACAATCAAGCAACACTCAAGCAAAGCACTAAGGTAAAATAAATCTAATGCACTAATCCCAAAAGAAAAAAGAAAAAATGCAATGACAAGAACATTCTTCAAAAAAATAAATTTTACCCTAAAAAAATGTCTCTAGTCAGAAACAGAGGTGTATACAAACTCTAGCAGTATCAAAGGAGACTCAACAATCATCAAAATTCACCCAGTAATAATCAATATTACTCTAGAAGGAAAAACTAAGGGAATACGTGACTGTTCATAGTAAACCTGCGTGTGTACGTGGATATAGCAATGAAACATGCATATATACATGACTGTGAGTTAAAAAATCGTGTACATGAAGAAAGGTGCATAAAAATAAAGGCAAACAGACAAGCTGAGACAAACTTCACACCAATTAGACACTACCAGGAAAATCTGCCCCAAGACCTGACACAGAAATAGAGAACAAAGAGAAATTCAAAGTCATTGAATGCTAATAGAAAACCCCCAAAGGACAACTACTAGCAACTCCCCAGTGGAGTTGTCAATTCTGTTATGGAGAGAAATTCTTATGGCTTGGGGTACCACAACAGACAGCTTGACTCTAGAAATAAATCCTTTCCAATATGCAAGAGAAATCAAATATCTAACGCTAAAGGATCAGACCTCGTACCTTATTTCGGACGGTTGAAGTAGATCCCCATTGAGCTTTCCAACTTCAGCTATAATTGATGAATCACTTCCTCAACAACAAGTAAACAAGACAAGCATATTATATATATTGGTGTTAGATCTACTCTAGCATATATAATCAATAATGTATAAGAATTTGAAATCATCCATGGATAAAATATTCATTCAAACATACATTATTGGATAAGAAAAGATATTTCTATTAATATAAAATCAGGGATTACAATGAATATGATCTCTGTCGGCATGTCTGTGAATCAGAGAAAGTGAATCCCCCACTTGGGCCTCCACCGCCTCAATCCTCCATCTCTCGAGAGCAAGCTCATAAGCAAAAGGAAAGCTTGGGAAGAACACCAAAGTGTTCGAAGGGACAAAGGGATGCAGACTCAAGTACAAGTTTTGGCAACAATGGACTATAATTTCTTTGCTCTTAATTCTCTCATGCCTTCAATGTATCCAAAGGGTTCCTTATATATATTTTCAATGCGGTAATGAAAGGTCGAATCTGAGCGATCTCAAGGCATATGGAAGGCCAGGAGACAAGTGATTCGGATCCATGTCAAGGAAAACTCCAAAAGGATTTGGATTTTGTACATATCCCGATGTACACGGTTTTAGAGGCCAAACCTGTGTATATATTCGATAAGGGGTTTAAATGTCGTGTATAGCAATTTTCACATGTTTTTAGGGATGGTCTAGGAAACATCAAAGGACAAAAAATGGTCCAAGGGATCTAAGGGGTCTGTAGAGGGACATGGGAAGGCCATTAAAGTGTGATTCACCTAGTGTGGTAAAATCAGCTATAGCAAACAGGAGCATCACTGGTATTCCACATTCAACCTTGAGGAAAAGGTTGGAATCCTCTTTACTCTCGGTAAAGGCTAGAGTCACTAGTAAGCTATCCATCCTATTGTACCATGTTGAAACTTGGGATATTCTATAGTCACTCCCTTTGAAGTGAAGCATAATACTCCCTCTATCTTTCATACTCTATGCACTCTTTTCATGAGAAACCTCGTGCTATGAATCTTGCCTTGCATCCCATGATGTTTCCATCTACTGCATGATGAAACTATGAACTTCCCTTCATGTATCGATACTGCATCCTAGACATCATTCTTCTTGAACCGGTATTCCATTTATTCTTGGTTACTTCTTCATATCTGGAAGGTTCCACATCAATTATGTCACTGCATTCGTCATATTATTCTTTATCTATCATCACTTGTTCTTCGGAACAAGTCTCTTCCTTCTTTTCTTGTAGGTGATTATGTATACGATCTTTCCTACAAGTCAAATTCATTAATTGTATGGTTAGAAACATTTCCTAAGGCATATTCATAATGGAATTTTTTTATGCATAAATATATGATCATGCAACTCTTTCAGCCAATACAACATTCATCCATATCTCACGGGAACTTTTCTAGATGCCTTCCATATCCACCAGGACAACATTGAGAATGTGCACTAATCCAATATGTCAGCAAAGAGGTTTCATTATAGATAAATAGCAATGGAGAGTTGTATAGAAACATGAGCTACTTACCCATCACATGCATATTAGTAGTATACTATCATTAATGAAAACATTCTATCATGCATAATACATCAACTGAATATAAAAAATGCATAACAAAACAATATCATGAAATGACAATTGAATACTTATCTTTATTTTTTTTGTGGGTAGACTCCTTCTTGAGCCTTCAACTTTATCATCATATTATTATTCCCAGAGTCTACTGAACGTAATCACTTCCTTCTGGCACACATTCCTTGCATGAATGAATCCCATGATCCTCGGATGTCATTAAAGGTGGTTATCACTACTTATGAATTCTCCACTTCTTCTTCTATTGCTACAAGTTGTTCCTTGATTTGAGAGACCCGTGTAAAGTATGACTGTATGGTCTCTGCATTCTGTATCTTCACATTCTTCAACTAGTTTCTTAAGGTCGTCTTCTGATTTATGTTCTTCCCTTCAAATAGCTTGGTCAAGGAATCAAACATCTCTTTCAGTTTCTTTAGGGAAGACACTTGTGGTACAAGGTGATCTATGATTGAATCAACAATGATATTCTTGTCCTTGACCAAGTTCTTCTTGTGTAAGGATTTTAGCCTCATCTCCCTCTGGAACTAGAACCTCTCTAATTATGTGGGTGTCCAATTCATTTCCTTCAAGGACTAGTGAGATCCTATACTTCCATGATTGGAAGTTTTAAACTTCACCAAGCTTATCATCAACCTAATGTGATAGATCACTTTGAAATGAGAACCTCAAATGAAAATAACAAAAGATTAGATCCTACCGATTTGAGGTGTCCATCCTGGTTCCGGAGCTGGATGATCTAGGGTTTGTCAGAGAAACCCTAATTTTCAAAAATTAGAATTTTTTAGATATTATTGACTAGAAAGATAGAACTCTTCAAGGTGAGCTGTCCAATGTACTCATTTTCTGAAAACAATGGAGGGAAGCTCCCGGTACAGGAAGCCCTAGTTTACCAATTTCTTCTACAAAAATTCCTGATACTGTTTCTACGATATCTATGCAATTATCACTCCTCTATGTGTGAAAATTTGTACTGAGGTAGCCTCACCTGTCTCAATTCCAATATCATAGGTTTCATCAGAATTGGTTTCACCAATGGGGACTTATGATCGTTTTCCAAAGGTGACCTATTTCAGGATGGTTCAACATAGCGAAGTTGTATGGAATTCCACGTGTCACTATTTCATATTCAGGGTCACAAATTTCCACCACAGAAATTAAATTCTGTTCCCTTTCTGTAAAATCTTCAGAAATTTCATTTGGACCTTGGTAGCCCAAGATATAGCAATTCTCCCCAAGTGTCCTGTTCAGGGATGAATCCTGGAAGAGGCAGGAACCCTAACTTGGAGGGATCGTATCTTCTTGAATATAGAGAATATGAGGCTGAATTTTGGATACAGTGTAAATAAGCATTTTATCTTTGTTTTGTTAAATTTTTAGCTTTTGATACATCTCCAATCTAGAGATATATTGAATGTACGAAACATATCAGTTTTAGTATTTTAGTGTTTTTTCGGCCCGGGGCAAACTAGGGTTTGACTTTCTCGAAGTTATACCCAACCATAAATCTCGATCCAAGTCTCTAAAATTCAATTTTGATGAGGAGAGAAATCCTATTCCAAGCTCACTCAAAAATTCCTCTTCTGTAAGAAGCCTTAATTTCCTGCACCAAAAAGTGAAAATGCACGGAATCGAACTCTGCTTCAACAAAAAGATGCACCCTTCAATGGAGAGTTATCCTAGCATACTTTTGCTGATGGATTATGGAGAGAGACCAAAAAAGTAATAATCTCTAGCTTCTACAGCTGCACAATGTCTTGTTCTCAGGTTAGCTCTGATACCATGTTAGATTTTTATCATTTAAGCAATATGATCTTAGGATCTTATCTGAGAGAATAACATGCACAGAAATAAACAAAAGAGACAAGAGACACAAAGAATTTTACTCAGGGAAACCATAAAGGAGAAAACCCCACAACTTCCTCAGAGATAGAATGAGCACGAATGGCAGCAGTAAAACCTGAAAACAGAAAAGATGATCTCCATAGCTTATTCTCTCTCACACACTTGAGAGAGATTCTCCTGTCTCACGCATGTGCCCCAGTGAGTGTGTGTGTGTATGATAAATAGAGAGGATCACTTTCTATTTATATTATTTTGTTCACTTGATTTCCATTTCAACATGTTGGCCCCACTTAACAATTACTTACTAGGGCCAACATCTCTATGAAATTCTAATAACCCTAGTGCCCCACAACTTGTGGGGACTTTTCCCCTACGATCAACAAGGAGGGTTAACCTTAACACAATGGTGGGGACTATTGCCCTAACTTACAATAAATCACCTAGGGTTGAATTCTCTAGGTGTTGAGGCCTGGAAATTTGCAGGGAACAATAGAAAGGGATTCTCCCTAGTCAATGTTCCCAACTAGCCCGTTGACTGTTTGGTACAGGGAATCTGTCCGGTTTGCGGTCCGGCTACCGTAGGTCAAGTAACAGAAACAAAGGTTTTATCGGTTGCGGGCCGGTCCACCGTGTTTTTGTATTTTTGACTTAATTATGATATGCATATGCCTACTTAACCATGTAGGGTGATTAGGATGCAAGGAGCATTCACAATGTGATGCACAGGTTCTTACCTCTCGTCTTAAGGCTCACAAGCACCAGTATCACATATGCAGCAATGAAATGAACTAAATATCTATTCTATCTACCTACCTATCCCTGAGGAGCAAACCGTAAATTATTTGTGAGTAATGTGTATTGTACATGCAATATAAAGAGAAACTACAGTTAACTGATATTTCTTTCCACAATGCATGAATGATTAAAGATATTTCAACAACCAGATAGCCAATTGTTTCATGAACTGCATACATTACTCATGGTGGTCATTCCACAAAATAAACCAGAAATCATTAAACAAGAACATAGGTTCAAAGAGTTAGAACGATCTCACGGTTAATGGACAGAAATTGGAAAACAAAATAGTTCATCTTTCAGCCATCCATAGCATAACATTTGGACATTCCACCAATCTTTCTCCAATAGGAAAACCATATTTATTTATTGCAAAGAGAAATAGTTCTTCTTACAATATCTCTTTTTAGTCTTACTGGGAAAAATCCCTTCTTCCCTCTTAGTCTATTACATTTATACAAAAAGGTGAGATGGTTGGGTTGCCCAAAGTGACCTTTGGGCTTCCCAACCCCTCATTTCCCAACGTTCTACTTTTCTTAAATGTTTTACAAAAATAGTTACAAATTACAATAATGGCCGATCCTTCATGAGGAGGGTCCCACTTGGGCATCTAGAAACTTTTTCCATGTTGCAGCATCAAAGGCAATGCCTTCAAATGTGCGGGGTTCCAAAAACTGAATGTTGATTTCAAATTTTTCGGCCTAGTTCTTTATGGCCTCTGCTATGGTTGCGCTCAACCGAAGCTGGTCTTCCAACAGTTGCACACTAATGGTTGAATGGCCCACTTCACTTCTCAGAATCTGGTCGTCAATGACCCTAATGTGTTGCATCCTTGCTTCTTCATCCTGATGCCTTTTCTGCAACATCTCCACAAATGAATTGTGGTCTGGGAAATTGTCCAGCCTCTGCTCGGCTTCTACCTGGCACCGGTTGTATGTAATAAGGACTCTTCTAAAAAATTCCGTGCAGGGTCCCTTCGGCTTCTTGACTTCTTTCTTGAAATCCTCTATGGTGTTAATAGCAAATTCTATTAAATCAAATGCACTTTGTTTCCTCGTAAATGTATTCGGTTTTAGTGACCACTTCTACTTCTGGTTCTTCTTCGACCACAGGGGCCTTCTTCTTTTGTCTCTTTGACATGGTGAGCTCTTCCTGCCATAAAATTATAACATTAAGTCCTTTTGGCTGAGTGGTAAACCTGTATACATCAATGTACAATGTGCGGTTTCTTCTATGTTTTAACATGACAGCAATCAATCAATGAAGCAAGTATATGCATGTATAGACTGAAATGGCCTGACTAACAAAATTATTAAGCCCAATGGGTAGTGTTCAGAGAGTTTGTTTATATCTAGCATGATGGAAAACAAGTTATATACGGTAAAATTTGCAATCTACCACTGCTATAGGATAATAAACAATTCTATCAATCACATTCAAGATGGCAATAAATCTACATTAATGTGAAACAAGTCTCGGCTCTCTACGCCCGCCATGGTCGTTTCGCTGCGCGGGAAAGACAGTGGCTACGTGGGTTTTATCCACTACACCATGCTTACGTACTTAGGTTAAACAAGCTAAGAGCAGTGGTACGCCCTCTTCCCCGGCCTAGGTTCGACACTGATTATGAATTGAGTTGCGCAGGACCGTGTAGGAAAAAATGGCTAGGGTTCGAGGATACTGGAAAAATGAAAATCTCAACAAAAGGGGAAACCACCAAATGCTACAGAAAAACCACAAAACCCCCCCCCTGCAAACCCATCATCACACACAGGGTATCTTGGTGCAGATGGCGTAATGGCCGCCTGCACCAAACCCCCATCTACTACGCGCGAGGTTGCAAATGGAAAGCCGCGAGAAAAATACTACACTGAGGTTAAAATGCCCCACCCCATGGTTAGCAATACCACAAAAAACCCCAATATATAGACGTAATCACGCAGCAAAAACCTAACCATGGTAAAAACTTCCACACTACTAGCTATGCCATGAACCCCCCACTATATACACATGAAAATGAGGTCGAGTAAACAGCCGGTAAAACAAACCATCGTAGCAAGCATAACCATCAAATGTTCAATAGAAAGGGACAAGAAAACAAAACCTACCTGGCACTGATGTGTAACCAGTGCGTATGGCAGGATGATGATAGTTGGGCTCCCATAGTTGCTACCTGGGCTCGGGTACCAGCACTAGGGTCCAAACAAGCTCGAGCGCTCGATAGCACGACAATGATAGCGCACAGTAGTCAAAAGAATAACAATAAAAAACATAACCCATGACCCCGCATATATAGTTAATCACCATGGGTGCGAAAAAGATCAGATGTCAGAGGGTTTTCTAATCAGAGGACGAAAGTGAACGCTCTTCCGCAATGGCAGGTGATCAAAGTGCCAGGCCTTCCGCTCTAGTCATACACATCGGGTAGAAGTCTACAGATCGGACGTTGGAGCCAAAACTAATCAGAAGGTTTAAAGCATGCATTCTTCCGCAACGGCGGGTGATCAAAGCACCAAGCCATCCGCAACGTCGGGACTTAAACCGGAAGCAGAACACTTTTGGATCGGAGGCTGAAACATATTTCTTTCCATAATGGAGGACACCCATGACTCAAAGAACACTAAAGGGCTGATCGGAAGAGGAAGCAGTTTTCCTTCCCAAACGGTGGAAGACAGAAACGATAAAAGGTTCCGATGCAACCAAAGTTTTAGCCGAGGAAAAAAACAAATGAATCGGAAAGAAAGTCGAAAACCAAACCATAGATTCATCTACAACGGCGGAAGCTAAATGCACACACCTTCCACAACAGCGAAGAGAGAAAATATAAAAGTTTCGACGTAAAACCCAAAAGACAGCCGAGCGAGAAACGAAACGTTTAAGCAATGATCGGGAGCAAAAGTGGCTTGCCATCCGCAATGGTGGAGAAGGAAAGGACCAATCCTTCTGATGTAAATCACAAAATTGGTCGATGAGAAACCAACAGATCAGAAATAAAATCAAAGACAAAACCAAAAATCCATCCGCAACGGTGGAAGAAGAAGTGACAATGTCTCTGATGCAAACCAAAACCCAACCGATTTTGCCGACCGAATCGGGATAAATGTCGAAGTTAAAAATGAACATCCATCCACAACGACGGAGAAAGAAATGACAATTATTTCCAATCTAAACCAAACAATCAGCGCTGATTAAAACCAATGTATCAGGAGCGAAACCAAAATTAAGACTGGCTATTCAGCCGCAACGACGGAGGCTTTAACCAAACACTTTTTCGATTCGGACATGCTGAACATGCATCCAAAGGGAGCGATAAAGTCTGATCAAGCAATGGATTGCCTCAAACATTATAAAAAGAACCAAAATGAGCAGTAGATCAACCCAAGCATTATAAAATTCCTTCTGAAAAGTTCTTAGACCAAATCAAAGAAGAAAATCAAGCTAACCCAAGCAAAATGAGGGTCCTAAATTTTTTTGGAATTTTGGGAAATTGTTGCAGCTGCAACAATTGGAGACTACCTGATGAACCCCAGATTTATGAATTAACTTCTTCCCAGTGCAAGACCATCTGAATAAGAGATGAAATCTTCTAGATGTCTGTATCCCTAGGCTAGACAACTTAAGCATTTAAACCATTGAGAAGTAGTCCATTCTTTGGGAAATGGTAACAACAGAAATATTGCAAGTATGAATAACTCTTTTGAGGCCTAATAAATGAGGTTCATTTTACCCTTCCTTAGGTAGTTTTAGGCTTGGACACCACAGGATTGTAACAGACAGTAAACAGCATTATCCTTTTGTTCCTCATTCCCATGCCAACTGCACTTTTGTGCCATTAGAACTTTAGTTCTTGTGAGTCCTCCATTTTCCTTTCTTACTGAATTTTAATTTAGGATCCTCTATCCCATAGTGTCCTTTTGTGTGAGCGGTGTATTTCATGTTTCAGCTCACGGACAGAGAGGATCTTTTGGCAATTTAGTACTTATGTTTTTGAGACTTTGCTTTGATATGTCTTGTTTCTTTTGAGGAGTTTTGACTCTTGATAGATTTTATCTTTTCTGAAACCATGGCATGGGATTATTTATATATGATATATTGTTTACCCTGCTTCCTTTCCATGGGTCTTGCACTGTCACCCCCTTGGACATTTAAGATGTGAAATGGATGGAGCCCTGAAATAGTATGCCAGACCTCTTTTACTTCTTAGATATTTACAGGGGTTAAGTAAGACTTCAATGAATGCATGGCCAGTTAGGAACACTGCTACTAGAAGACATTCTATGTTTAAATCCTAGTATTTACTCAAGATTTCAGTTAATAAAGAACCCTAATGTTTCCATTGCAACCAAAAGTTTGTCTCTTTATTCAAAACCAAAAGAAGTGCTAACAAAGTAGTAAAAGAAAACAACATCAAATCAAATAATCAAAAGAAAAAGCATCAAGTATTGAAGAACACAATCTCAATTTATTTATGTACAAAGTAAAAGAAAAGAAAATTTATCGCCCACTCCTGAAAAACTTTAGTCCTGGGGAGTTAAGGGGTGGGATGAAATATAGACATGAGATGTTTAACCATGATCTAGTTGTGCTGTTTTTGAAACTGAACACCTGTCTACTATCCTACAATCATTTCTTACATCCTGAGGAAGTTGAAGGAGTTCAGGCTGAGTGTCAGTCATAGAACTGGCCTTGCTTGAGGTATGATGTCTTAGCTTACACTCAGTCAGATAGTTTCCCAAGACAGAATTAGCAGATTCATTTCCTTCCCCTAGGTTAGTGATAGTATACTTCATATAAGGCTCTCTCAAAATTTTAATCTTATTTGGGGTACCCTTGAGAGGTAATAATAGATGAGACCAATCCGAAGCAAAATATCCTTTTAACCTGGCAGACCAATATCTGTTCAGAATAAGCCCATATCCACTAGGTATGTCAGCCACAGTGATGTCGATAAATTGGCAAATTTTGTTGTTTGTAGACAAGAGAATGAGGACATTTTTCATTACTCCCACTACTTTGACACCTGAGCTGTCTAATTGTGTTACTTCACAAAATGTGGACTCTGGCTTTCCATTAATATTTTTGCAAATATCCAGAGGCATAACATTCACCTCTGATCCAGAATCTACCAAGCAATTATGCACATTGTGATTCAGCATTTCTAGGGTCAAAAGAAAAGGTGGGGTATCATCTTTCTCTTCCCAACCTGGTTCTATGTCTTTTTCTCCTGGTTGGTTCTGAGTAGGTATGTCCTCTTCAGGCTCTTTAGTTTCATTAGATTTTTCCTCAATAACACCTATCTGATCTTCTACAGGTTTGACAGTCTCAGTGATTGGCTCTGCCTCCTGGTTGAGGGTATTGGCTCTATGTGTTTTTTCCTCAACCTTCACTTCTACCTGTCTCTTGACATTCTCCTGCAGATTTGTAATCTTCGAAATTATGGTATTGTCTTCAATTGTTAAACCCATGTCCTTCGTTGTTGTAGATGTGCATTCAGATTTAGGAGTACTCTCCTTGGTATCAAACAGTGAGATACCCTTCCATGAAAACATATTGTCATTATCTTGTTTCTCCATAGTCTGTTTTTTCTTTTCCTCCTCACCACTGTCCTTAGTCAATTGAGGATCCAACAACTTATTCATCACCAATGTTATTGAATGTAACCATTGAGGACAGTTCTTTTCAGAATTAGGTTGTTGGTGAAAAGTACAGAAATTATCCCCCCCTAGTTCTGTTATGTTTATTGATGCCAAATGTGGTGGAGGGACTTGCCATTGGTTGTTATCCTCTCTTCTAGGATAGTAGGTCTTATAAGTTTTCTGAATGTCCCTTTATTTTCCAGATCTATTATTCGGTTGGATAGCTTCTGCATCATTTTCAGTATTCCCTGATAATCATGTGATTGGTCCTCTTTAGGTTTAGACAGCAGTAAGGTTCTTCTCCCGGTAGTCTTCTCTTTAGGTGGATCAGGATAGTCTGCTATGCTTTCCCTTTCAGCCTCTACCTTTTCTGCCTCTTCATAGGTCTCTACCAATGTAGGCTTGGCTTTCATCTTGGTAAACATGGCTAACTCAGGCCCTAGGGCTGAGGTATAATATTCAATTAAGACCTTGTCTGAGGGTCTGTCAGCTTCAGAAAAGTTCTTTAGGTGTATTGAAAATCTTTGAGTGAAACTACATACCTTTTCATTCTTATCTTTTCTTAACAAACAAAGACCTTTCATCAATGAGGCATGCATCTTTTGGGCTGAGTATTTACTTCGGAAGATCCTTTCGAAGGTGTCCCAATCAGGAATAGAGTTTGCGGGAAACCCAAAATACCAGGATGCTGCTGCTCCTTTCAGGGTGTGTGGGAACAGTCTACAAACCACATCTTCATACTCCCCAGCCCTTAGTTATTCTAATGCTAGATAAAAGCTTTGCAGGTGGTCATCTACAACAGTCCTTTATTCGGGGTCAAACTTAGGCAACAACTTGTCAAAGGCTTGAGGTAGGTTATGCAAAGGAGGTGTGAGGTTCAAAGGTGATCTAGCTCTCCATGCCGGCAGAGGGTTGGGCTGATTCACAATCACACTGGCCATGAGCACAGTTATAAGAACAAGAGTCTAAGCAAAGAGAAATGCAAAAGGACTCAAAACCTATAGATACCTGGGTTAGGTCGAAAACTTCAAAACATCTACTGGTAAGGTAATCTTGGGAAAATAAGTTTCCACGGCTAGCCATGCACTGGCGGCCCTCCTTCTAGCGCCAGAACTGTTGAGGCCTGGAAATTCACAGGAAATAATAGAAAGGGATTCTCCCCAGTCAACGTTCCAAACTAGCCCATTGACTGTTTGGTACAGGGAATCCATCCGGTTTGTGGTCCGGCTACCATAGGTCAAGTAACAGAAACAAAGGTTTTACCGGTTGCAGCCCGGTCCACCGTGTTTTTGTATTTTTTACTTAAGTATGATATGCATATGCCTACTTAACCATGCAGGGTGATTAGGATGCAAGGAGCATTCACAATGTGATGCGCAGGTTCTTACCTCTCGTCTTAAGGCTCACAAGCACCTGTATCACATATGCAGCAATGAAATGAACTAACTATCTATTCTATCTACCTACCTATCCCCGAGGAGCAAACCATAAATTATTTGTGAGTAATGTGTATTGTACATGCAATATAAAGAGAAACTATAGTTAGCTGATATTTCTTTCCACAATGCATGAATGATTAAAGATATTTCAACAACCAGATAGCCAATTGTTTCATGAACCGCATACATTACTCATGGTGGTCATTCCACAAAATAAACCAGAAATCATTAAACAAGAACATAGGTTCAAAGAGTTAGAATGATCTCACCGTTAATGGACAGAAACTGGAAAACAAAATAGTTCATCTTTCAGCCATCCACAGCATAACATTTGGACATTCCACCATTCTTTCTCCAATAGGCAAACCATATTTATTTATTGCAAAGAGAAATAGTTCTTCTTACAATATCGCTTTTTAGTCTTACTGGGAAAAAGCCCTTCTTCCCTCTTAGTCTATTACATTTATACAAAAACGTGAGATGGTTGGGTTTCCCAAAGTTACCTTTGGGCTTCCCAACCCCTCATTTCCCAACGTTCTAATTTTCTTAAATGTTTTACAAAAATAGTTACAAATTACAATAATGACCGATCCTTCATGAGGAGGGTCCCACTTGGGCATCTAGAAACTTTTTCCATGCTGCAACATCAGAGGAAATGCCTTCAAATGCGTAGGGTTCCAAAAACTGAATGTTGATTTCAAATTTTTCGGCTTGGTTCTTTATGGACTCTACTATGGTTGAGCTCAACCGAAGCTAGTCTTCCAACAACTGCACACTAACGGCTGAATGGCCCACTTCACTTCTCAGAATCTGGTCGTCGATGACCCTAATGTGTTGCATCCTTGCTTCTCCATCCTGATTCCTTTTCTGCAACATCTCCACAAATGAATTGTGGTCTGGGAAATCATCTAGCCTTTGCTCGGCTTCTACCTGGCACCGGTTGTATGTAATAAGGACTCTTCTGAAAAATTCCGTGCAGGATCCCTTCGTCTTGTTGACTACTTTCTTGAAATCCTCTGCGGTGTTAATAGCAAATTCTATTAAATCAAATGCACTTTGTGTCCTCGTAAATGTATTCAGTTTTAGTGACCACTTCTACTTCTGGTTCTTCTTCGACCACAGGGGCCTTCTTCTTTTGTCTCTTTGACATGGTGAGCTCTTCCTGCCATAAAATTGTAACATTAGACCCTTTTGGCTGAGTGGTAAACCTGTATACATCAATGTACAGTGTGCGGTTTCTTCTATGTTTTAACATGAGAGCAATCAATCAATGAAGCAAGTATATGCATGTATAGACTGAAATGGGATGACTAACAGAATTATTAATCCCAATGGGTAGTGTTCAGAGACTTTGTTTATATCTAGCATGATGGAAAACAAGTTATATACGGTAAAATGTGCAATCTACCACTGCTGTAGGATAATAAACAATTCTATCAATTACATTCAAGATGGTAATAAATCTACATTAATGTGCAACAAGTCTCAGCTCTCTGCGCCCGCCATGGTCGTTTCGCTACGCGGGAAAGACAGTGGCTATGTGGGATTTATTCACTACGCCATGCTTACGTACTTAGGGTCAACAAGCTAAGAGCAGTGGTACGCCCTCTTCCCCGGCCCAGGTTCGACACTGATTACGAATTGAGTTGCGTGTGACCATGTAGGAAAAAATGGCTAGGGTTCGAGGATACTGGAAAAATGAAAATCTCAACAAAAGAGGCAACCACCAAATGCTACAAAAAACCACAAAACCCTCCCCCTGCAAACCCATCATCACACACAGGGTAGCTTGGTGCAGACGGCGTAGCGGCCGCCTGCACCAAACCCCCATCTACTACGCGCGAGGTTGCAAACGGAAAGCCGCGGGCAAAATACTACACCGAGGTTAAAATGCCCCACTCCACGGTTAGTAATACCACAAAAAACCCCAATATATAGACTCAATCACACAGTAAAAACCTAACCATGGTAAAAAAGTCCAGACTACCAGCTATGCCATGAACCCCCCACTATATACGCATGAAAAATGGGTCGAGTAAACGGCCAGGAAAACAAACCACCGTAGCAAGCATAACCATCAAACATTCAATGGAAAGGGAAAGGAAAATGAAACCTACCTGGAACTGATGTGTAACCAGTGCGTATGGCGGGATGATGATAGTTGGGCTCCCACATTTGCCACCTGGGCGTGGGTACCAGCACTAGGGTCCAAACAAGCTCGAGTGCTCGACAGCATGACAACGATAGCGCACAATAATAACAATAAAAAACATAACCCATGACCCCGTATATATAGTTAATCACCACGGGTGTGAAAAAGATCAGACGTCGGAGGGTTTTCTAATTGGAGGACGAAAGTGAACGCTCTTCCCCAATGGCAGGTGATCAAAGCGCTAGGCCTTCCACTCTAGTCATACACATCGGGTAGAAGTCTACAGATCAGACGTCGGATCCAAAACTAATCAGAAGGTTTAAAGCATGCATTCTTCCGCAACGACGGTTGATCAAAGCGCCAAGCCATCCGCAACGTCGGGACTTAAACTGGAAGCGGAACACTTTTGGATCAGAGGCTGAAACGTATTTCTTTCCGTAACGGAGGACACCCATGACTCAAAGAACACTAAAGGTTTGATCGGAAGAAGAAGCAGTTTTCCTTCCAAAACGGCAAAAGACAGAAACGATAAAAGGTTCCGATGCAACCAAAGTTTAGCCGAGAAAAAATACAATTGAATCAGAAAGAAAGTCGAAAACCAAACCACAGATTCATCCATAATGGAGGAAGCTAAATGCACACACCTTCCACAACAACGAAGAGAGAAAATATAAAAGTTTCGATGTAAAACCCAAAAGATAGCCGAGCGGGAAACAAAACATTTAAGCAATGATCAAGAGCGAAAGTGGTTTGCCATCCGCAACGGCAGAGAAAGAAAGGACCAATCCTTCCGACATAAATCACAAAATCAGCCAATGAGAAACCAACATATCGGAAATAAATTCAAAGACAAAACCAAAAATCCATCCACAACGGTGGAAGAAGAAGTGACAATGGCTCCGATGGAAACCAAAACCCAGCCGATTTCGCCAACCAAATCGGGAGAAATGTCGAAGTTAAAATTGAACATCCATCCGCAACGGCGGAGAAAGAAATGACAAGTCTTTTTGATCTAAGCCAAACAATCCACCGATTAAAACCAATGTATCGGGAGCGAAACCAAAGTTAAGACTGGCTGTTCATCCGCAACGGCGGAGGATTTAACCAAACACTTTTCTGATTCGGACATGCTGAACATGCATCCAAAGGGAGCGATAAAGTCTGATCAAACAATGGATTTCCTCAAACATTAGAAAAAGAACCGAAACGAGCAGTAGATCAACCCAAGCATTAAAAAATTCCTTTTGAAAAGTTCTTAGACCAAATCAAAGAATAAAATCAAGCTAGCCCAAGCAAAAGGAGGGTCCTAAATTTTTTTGGAATTTTGGGAAATTGTTGTAGCTGCAACACTAGGATAGTATAATAACCCTAGGGCCCCACAACTGTGAGAAATTTAACCCTTGATCAACAAGAGAGCTGCCCACAATGAATTTACATGACTTGTTTACATTATTGAATCTCTCAATAGGAACATCAGGATATGACATGACTCAATTACATTACATATGCTTCCCATAATAAACATTAGGGTACAATACATAAAATATACAAGTGAATACATTCTGAATTTACAATTACATCAACAAATCCCATGTGGGAGGTAGCCCAGTTGTATAAAGTGGAGATCAATCTTCTTTTTATATTAATCCCTTGGTCCAGCAACCTATTGTGGCTAACACTTCCTTTCATTCTCCGATGGAAGGTTGAATTGATGGTTTTGATGAAACTGAGTATGGCCCTGATGCTCCCTTTTGGAGAACTTCTATGGGTCAGGTCATTGCCAAATTTGGGGTTATTATACCCTCTTTTGAGAACCCTCCTCTAAATGAGGATGCATATAGGACAATTCAAGAATATCTTGATCATGCTCATAATTTTCAAGAGAGGATGGAAAGAGTTATGGCTACCCATGTACCTCACAAAGAACCTATGTTGGCTCTTTTACCTTGTCTGTCAGATCCATGGCCTTCTGGATATAGTACACTTGCCAAGACTTTGGATCCTATTGATGATGTCCCACCTCATGGTATGTCTCCTCGCAATCTAGGTCAAACCTCTATCCCTATAGTTTTAAATCCTAGGTCTATTTATAGTCCTCCCATAACCTCTGTAGCTGGGGGAAAATCCTCAGCTCAAATGGTGTCAGTACATTCAAATGTTGGGGGGAAACCATCGGCGTGACCTATGTTATTAGTTACTAGTGTTTCTACTAGTACTAGAAAGACTTCTATTGTAGGAAAACCTACAGTGGTTGTTCCTCCTACCCAAACCAATATGGTAAACCCTCCCTCGAGTTCAAGACAACCCTTAGGGGCACAGGATGCAGTCAACCAATCTTCTTGGGGTTATGGTTACCCATCAAATCAATTACCTGTAGAAAATATGAATTATCAACCTACATCTATAGTAACCATGTTTCATTGAATCCATTACCCTAAAAACACATTTACACCATGGGGGAAACCTAATTGGTCCTACATGCCAACACTAGGAGGAATGCCTATTCTTACTGTTGGAGGTGCCAGATGGCCACTTTATGGTGGCTCACCTTTTGGAGGTCCACTAGAGGGAGGCCCACCTATAGGAGGCCCACCTAGCAGAGGTCCACCTTACGGAGGACCACCACCTGGGGTCCCACCACTTGGAGTCCCACCTTTGGGAGGACCACTACCTAGAGACCCACCCTCTGGGGGTCAACCACCTAGAGGTCCACCACTACTCAAAGTACCACCTCCTAGAGGCACCCCTCCCTTAGAGAGGCTCTTTAGGAGGGTCATCTTCCCATCAACCAACTCAATAGCCTATATATCAATCAACTTATGGTCCTACTGGTACACATATGCCTTATCAATATCATGAGTATGTTGAACATAAACGACAACTTTTGTTCCTAGCAACTTTGGACCTACCTGATTTGTCCAAGTTGATAAAATATCCCATTCATCACAACCCTTCCTGGCCTACTATTCTAGTTAAGTTACCATCAGAAATTCCAATGTTTGATGGGAATGGAGGAGTTGATCCTAAAAATAATGTCATGACTTTTCATCTATGGTGTTCTTCAAAATCCTTGATGAATGACTCTATTCGTTTGAGACTCTTCCAACAAACTTTGACCGGTACAGCCGCAAAGTGGTATATTGAACTTCCACAACATTCGTTTATGGATTCTAGCTCATTGGAAACCGTCTTTCTTACACACTTTCAACTACCCATTCATTATGAAATGGGTACAGAACTTTTGACCTTACTCTATCAAAATACCTCCACACACATATTGGACCATATCCATGAGTAGAGATGGAGAAGACAACTTATTAAAGATCCCATCCTAGACCAACAGTTATCTGATTGGTTCACAAAATCCCTGTTGCTTCTTGTTTCTCGAGATGTGGCCATTGGTGGGGTTGGTACCAAACACTAGGCTATCAATCATGCTTAGTATCTAGATTTGGTATATTCCCAATCCAGAAGTTTGTATGACCTAATCCCTCAAGCTTCTCATCCCAGCATGGACCCAGCTAGGCCATATGTAGAGACTCCTGTTGATGGGGTTGTTGGTTCAATCGAGCCCTTGTCAACAGCCAAAACTATCGACCAACCTAATGCTTCGACTACTACTCCTTAAAATCCTATGGTTTCCACCGAGGTAAATGCTATTCAAAGTAAACAAACACTCGGCAATAACAAAAAAGGAAAAGGTAAAAATAAAAAACTTGGAAACCAATAGGAGAATACCAAGACTACAACCATAGATAATGATAAAGGGAAGAGAAAGGATAAGTACCCTTTCCTATTATGTGGGGGTGATCACTTCATGAAGGAGTGCCCTCATCTTGAAAATATTAGTAAATTCCTAAAAAGTAATCCCACACCTGCGGTTCTTACCAATCCATTCCCGTCTCAACAATAACTCATAGACCATATGTCTAATCAGGGGACCTCTGGTTCCATAGAAGAAATCATAATGATGTCTTTAGATACCATCAATTTGAATACTCGTAGTCATTCGTATGACAATATAGCAAAGAAGAAGGACAAAATTCCTTCTCCCAAGGAATTTCCTTCTACTAGTTCTCCTCCATCTTCATCTAATGGCCTTCTCATGATAAAAAAACCTAATCTTGATTTAATTTTATGAACACCTAAGGCTACCCTCAGGAAGGCTGTTTTCAATCCCAATTCCTGAGCTGCACAATTCTATAATGTTGTTGAATATTTAACTGAGCCATCTTGTGTGATGTCTACCCTTGAGGTACTCCAAATTTGTCCAATGAAACATAAAAAACTACTAATGGATTTGGAGGAATTAGACCAAGATAACACCAACTTGATTCATTTCAATGTTGAGAACTATAAATCTAGATTACCTCACCAACTCACATTTCAAATTGCCTATAGGGAGTTGGGAGAAAATTCCATCGGACCATTCTGGATGAGGGAGTATTAACCTCAGCCTTGTCTATATCCTGTTGGAGAGCCATTGGTTCTCCTGAGCTAACAAAGTCTCTTACAACATTAAAATATTTTGATGGATGAGGTTTCCAACTTCATGGTATGTTACCAGCCCTTTTAGTTGAGCTTGGGGGAAAAATGGTTTCCATTCAGGTGGAAGTAGTTGATGCCCTGTTAGATTACAATATCCTATTAGGGAGAAACTAGTTCTATGCCATGACTATTGTTGCTTTGACAGGATTTTGAACTCTACAGTTCCCTCATTTGGGAAAAATTGTAACTATCGATCAAATTGAATTTTGTTCACCGGATGTTACTACTCCCACTGTGAATAGCATCCCTATGCTAGGTCAGTACCCTCCTACTTATCAGTTGATTGGGGTTCATATTCTGAAGGATTCAACCCTTATGGGAGTGTTTCCTTCTGCCCCTCCTAGTATAGAAGTAGCGACCGTGAACATGATTTCCATCACTGGTTATCACACCAAGGGAAAAGAAATTGTTGAGTCATCCTCCCTTGGCCTCTATGAAGCATTGTATGATGTTTTCCAATCTGCCTCTGATGTCTAGCCAGATGATCTTCATTTGGTATCTTTGGATTACTACTAGTTTCCCTACTGGCTAGAACCCTCTCTTCCCACTCTAGACTATCTCACACATAATTTTCCTTTGGATGAGTCCATCATGGAGATCATGAGTGTGAATGAACCCATATGGGAAGATCACCATCATTGATCTTCTTTTCTTCCCAATGCCAGTTCAGCAGGTTTTGACCTTGAATCACTTATCAATATTGATATTGTCACCCATCCACAAACACATGTGTTGTTGCAAGACACATATTTCGAAGGAAATATTTGCAATATCACTAAGATGAACCTGATTGACATATCAGTCAAGCTCGGAACCATTGAGCACATTCACGTAGGCCAAAACTACTCGACAGAAGAAACTCAAAGATTTAGAGATATTTTCAAATAATTATCTAATATTTTTGCTTGGAGTTATGAGGAAATGCCTGGGATTGATCCATCAATTATCGTACATGAGATTAAGACCTATCCCACGACAAAGCCCATCTGACAAAAAATATGTCAAGTCCATCCTAGGAACGCTACGACTATCAAAACTAAATTAGAAAAAATTCTGAAGGCGAGGTTTATTTATCCCATACCCTTGAGAGAATGGGTATCTTACATTGTTCCTGTAACCGAAATGTAGGGCACTATTAGAGTCTGCATCTATTTTCATGACTTGAATAAGGCTTGTCCTAAGGATAGTTTCCTGACTCTTCATACCAATCAGATCATAGATAACTATGCTGCAAGCATAGTCTTTTCTTTTATGGATGGTTTTTTTGGCTACAATTAGATAGAGATTCTACCTACCAATCAGTATAAAAGGGAATTCATTTTTCCTTAGGGAACCTTCGCGTATTGGAAATTACCTTTTGGCCCACAAATGGTTCTATTTTTTGGGAAACTATTGATCAAAATGAGGGAAATGTTGTGGCACCCAGCTAAGAGTGAAGTAGAGGATTGGTTGGAGTTGAAGACATTGATATTCATGCAGAAGGAAAGCGAGGGTTCACGGCCGAGCCCTAAGAACTAGGTACAACAATTTCTATATTTGAATATCCATGAAAGTTTCTTTGTAGAATTTCCCATTATATTGCAAGAATGGTTGTCAGATTTAGCAACCCGACAAACTAACTTCCAGAGAAGAGGGGTAGTTGAGTGGACCGGCCAGTTAACACAAGAAGTAGCGCAAGTAAGTAACCCTATTTCTAGATCTGTTGATTTTTGGATTGATAACATAACTCAGTGATTGAGTCATGCAGTCTGTGAAGGGGGTATGTTGTGTAAAATTTAGGATTAATATGGAAGGTAGTAAGCAGAAATGTTCCCATGAAGCTTAGAAGATGAGTTGGACACTATATTATTAAGAAGCGGAAGGAGGTTCTGGTCAAGGAAGAGGAGGAAGGTACTAAGAGGCAGGAGGGCTTATAGCCTATCCAGGGAAGGTGAATATGGATGTGGGTCACACCTAGATGAAGGTTCTTGCAACAAAGAGGAGGATTATAGTCCTATTTATGAGAGAGTCAAATCAGAAGAGTCTAGAGAGATGCAAAGGATAGGACATGACTATGACATTCCAAGAAGATCACCTGAAGTGAGACCTATAATTTCTTCACTTGAATAGCTTGTGAACACTAGTAATCCTAGCATCGAGAATGGTGCTTAAGGAAGCCCATCAACAACCCCAGTAAATCTAGCAAATCTAGGGAATCCAATGAACAACCCCAATGCCACCTTAATGGTAGGGATAGACATTAGACTACACACATTCAATGGGAATGGAACATAGGATCCATAAAAACAGTGGTTCCTCTGTTAGATTTTTAACATTAAGCAAGCAAAACATTAGGATCTTTAACTGAGAGAACAACAAGAAAAACAATCAAACACAAGAGACAATGAACATAGTATTTTCCTTTGGGAAACCATAAATGGAGAAAACCCCACAACTTCCTCAAAGAGAGAATCAACACCAAAAGTAAAACCCCAAAATAGTAAGATGATCTCCCGACAACAGTAACCACTTTCTTCCTTGCCCCAGTGTCTTTCTCTTCCTCAACTAAGTGTGAGTGAGTGTGTGATAAATAGAGAGGCTAGCTCTCTATTTATACTAATTCCCAACTTGACTAAACCCAACTAGGGCCGACTTCACTAGGTGAGTCTAATAACCCTAGTGCCGTAGAACTGTGGGGACTTTAACCCTTCATCAATAGGATGGTTACCCACAATGACTTGACATGACATGTTTACATTATAGAACCTCCCGATAGGAACATCAGGGCATGAAATGACTCAAGTACATCCCGAAATAAACATTGAGTTACATTATATAAGAAATACAAGTGAATACATTCCTAAGTTACAATTACATCAACACTCCCTCTTAACTAGGAAGGTATTCTGTCGACACAATTTTCATCACTGGTATTCTTCTCTAGATCATCTCGCCATCTGCATATTCAAGTCATATTCATCTTCAGGTCATCTTCATATTTGGATCTAGATCATCGCTCGATCTCGATCATCATCACTGGATCTAGATCATCACTCGATTTGGATAATCATCACTGGATCTAGATCATCACTTGATCTAGATCATCATCACTGGATCTCGATCATCACTACTGGATCATCATAACTGGATCATCATGGGTGCTATCTCATGATTCTTCTTTTCATAGGAAGTTCTACACAGCCAGCCCTTTTTCATGTTGGTTGTAGGCCTAGCCTCCATGTAGGTCTTATTCAACGCTTACATTTTACACCAAGTCAGAATGTCCTGCCCAGCACTTACATCTGACCATGAGAGGAACACATCCAACACCATGTCAGAAAGGAATACCCAACACTCACATCTGATCATGTAGGAACCAATCCTATAATCACATCAGAAAGGCCCAGCTCTCACATTTATCCATGCAGGAACACATCCTGCAACCATGCTAAAAAGGCTCTGCACTTCTAGCCATGCAGGAACACATCCTGCAACTATGCTGGAAGAGCTCCGCACTTACATCCACCCATGCGGGAACACATCCTACAACCATGATTGAAAGGGATTTGCACTTACATCCACCCATGCAGGAACACATCCTGCAACCATGATGGAAGGGCTCTGCACTTACATCCACCCATGTGGGAACACATCCTACAACCATGATGGAAGGGCTCTGCACTTACATCCACCCATGCGGGAACACATCCTGCAACCATGATGGAAGGGATCTACACTTACATCCACCCATACGGGAACACATCCTGCAACCATGATAGAAAGGCTCTGCACTTACATCCACCCATGTGGGAACACATCCTGCAACCACGATGGAAGGGATCTCAACCCTAGGTTGAGGGTTCCTAGTAACTGAATAGGTGCCTCCATTCTCAGAAGAGAATGGAAGAAACCCTTATATCTGATCAAGTGGGAACACATCCCTCAATCACATCAGAATGGCCATGCGCTCACATCTGATCATGTAGGAACACATCCTGTAGTCATATCAGAATGGCCCTCAATCCTAGACCAAGTATTCCTCGTAACTAACCAGGCACCTCCATTCCAAGAATGGAAATAGCCATTATATCTGATCATGTAGGAACCAATCCTACAGTCATATCAGAATGGATCAGCACTCATATCTGACATGGAAGGAACCAATCCTCTCACCATGATAGAATGGCTCAGCCCTTACATCTAACCATGGAGGGAACCAATCCTCTCACTATGTCAAAATGGCTCATGAACTCATCACTTCCCCTTGGAAGGGACCTCGATCTAGAGAACACCAAGATTCTCCCTGAAGTACTCAAACTTCACTCTGGCTAATGGTTTCATCAATACATCAGCTATTTGTTCATTCATTGCAACATACTAGAGCTTCACTACTCCCCTCTACACCATATCCCTGATATAGTGATACTTGATCTCGATATGCTTTGACTTGTCATGGAACACCGGGTTCTTTGACAACTTCACACAACTCTGGTTGTCACAATGTATACAAGTACCATCCAACTGGAGATCAAATAAATCAGATAGTAGCTTCCTTAGCCATACTGCCTCACAACTAGCTGAAAAACCTGCGACATACTCTACTTCAGCTATTCTCAGTGCAACAATGGATTGCTTCATGCTAAACCAAGAGATCACACCTAATCCCATATAGAAGCAGCACCTTGAAGTGTTATTCCTATCGATGGCACTGCCTACCCAATCTGAATCAACATAACCCTCCAAGTTAATCTTTTGACTCACCCCATACTTGAGCCCATAATCAACTATACCCCTCAGGTACCTTAGAATACACTTTGCAGCAATCAAGTGAACATGTCTTGGATCTATCAAGAACTAGCTCAAGGTGTTCACAGTAAAGCAAATATCTGGTCTTGTGTTCATCAGGTACATCAAGGACCCAATCATCTAACGATACATTGTAGAATCAACCACTTCTGATGAAGCATCACTCAATAGCTTTAGGTTCGATGCCTTAGGTGTGGCAATATCCTTGCAGTCCATCATCCCAAACCTCTTCAGGATCTCTACTATATATTTCCCTTGTCCCATGGAAATCCTATCTGCATTCTGCGACACCTCCATGCCTAGAAAATAATGCATCATACCCAATTCCTTCATTTCAAACTTAGCAGCAAGCTTCCTCTTCGTATCAGCAATCAACCCATCCATACCTGTTACAAACAGATCATCTACATACAGTAGGAGCATCACTATGTTTCCATATTAAACCTTGTAGTAAAGGTTGGAATCTACTTTACTTTTAGTAAAGCCCAAACTGTATAGAAAGCTATCAATTATGCCGTACCAAGTCCTGGGTTCCTGTTTCAAACCATACAGGGATTTCTTCAATCTACATACATGAGATTCCCTGTCATGTGTCGCAAAACCAAGTGGCTACTCCACATACACTTCCTCTTCTAGTACACCATTAAAGAAATCAGTCTTGACATCCATTTGGTGTATCTTCCATTTCATCACTGCATCTAGAGAAAGTACTGATCTTATGGAAGTATATCTGGCTATAGCTGCAAAAATTTCTTCATAGTCTATTCCTTCTTTATGGGAGAAACCACGAGCAACAAATCTTGCTTTATATTTTTCTATGCTACCGTCTGCAGCATGCTTGATCTTGTAGATCCATTTGGAAGTTACAACTGACTTCCCTTCTAGTCTTGGGACAATATCTCAAACATCATTCTTCATGATCGATTGATACTATTCTATCATAGGATCCTTCCATTCTTTCTATTATGCCGCTTCTTCATAATTGGAAGGTTCTTTATCGATGAAATCACATAATAATGCTACATACCTGGAGCAAGCTCTGGTCCTCTTTCTTTGTCTGTGATTCTCTTCTAGAGCCCCATATCTTTTCACACCTTGGATAGCTTCTCGTACCCAAGCAGGTTTCCTCTTGTGAGGATTCTTCTCCTCATGTATATCTAGAGGTATTTGTGGTTCTTCAAATTCTCGATATTCTTCTTGAGTTTCTTCATTCATGGTTGTATCATGAATTATGGGTGCTTCTGCTACTTTGGGTTCTTCAGTAGGTTTATTTCTAGATTTGTTGTAAGTTGTATCTTCATCAAATGTCACATACCTGCTGATGTCAATCTTCTTGAATCCTAGGAAGTATATTCTGTAAGCCTTCGAGCTTTCAAAGTATCCCATAAATATGGGCTTCTTTCCTAAAGGATCTAATTTTGTTCTCTTCTCTTTTGGAATGTGAATGTATACTAGAAAGATGAATATTATAAGATGGCTGACTTCTGGTTTCTTTCCATAGAAGACTTTTTTAGGAGTCTTGTTCTTGAGTACTCTGTGTGGAGTACGATTTTGTACATACATCGTTGTTTTTGCAGCTTTTGCCCATAGATGCATAGGCAGATATTTATCATGAAGCATTGCTCTTGCAGCTTCTATGATAGTTCTATTCTTTATTTCTGCAATCCCATTCTGTTGTGGATTGTATGGAGTGGACAACTCCCTCTTAATCCCTGAGTCTTTTTATAACTCTTTGAATTCATTTGATGTGAATTCTCCACCATTATCTGATCAAAAGGTCTTCATCTTCTTTTCACTGTGGTTCTCGATCAAGGCTTTGAATTCCTTGAACTTGTTGAATACTTCATCTTTTTTCTTCATCAAGTAAATCCATGTCTTCCTAGAAAATTCATCAATAAAAGAAACATAGTATACATAACCACTTAGTGAACTTGATGACATTGGTCTGCACACATCGGAGTGGATGATTTCCAAAATTCCTTTTGCTTTTCTCTCACTACTTGGAAATGTCTTCTTTGTGTTCTTTCCTTTTGCACATCCTTTGCAGACCCCATCTTGTTTTGCTTGAATTTTTAAAAGTCCTTCAACAACTTTGCTTACAAGTGGTAGTGCTCTATAATGCACATGTGTAAGCCTTCTATGCCAAAGTTCATTTGTCTCTAATGTGTCATGGACCAAGGCTTGTTTTGGATGGCCCTTTAATTTGTACAATCCTCCTTCTTGTTCTCCAATCACTACCACATCATCAATAGTCTTTCCTTTTGGCCACATGATGACTTGGTCATCTATAAATGCAACGCTCATTCCTTTTGCATCTAATGTAGATATGGAGAGAAGGTTCTTCTTTAGTCCCGGTAAAAACAATACTTCCATCATTGTCATAGACTTTCTAGAGTCTAGCTTGTAGGAGGATTCCCCACTACCTTTTATTGGATACTGGTAGTCATGTCCTATCTTCACCTTGTGAGGTGATTCATGTTCTAAAATTTTCACAAAGGATTCCTTGAATCCTATCATATGCTTGGAATCCCCACTATATAAGAGCCAATCATTGCTTCCATAAGTAATGTTTCCCATATGAACGGAAATCAAAACATATTATTCATCACCGGAAGCGTATTCACTTTCATATCCGGTTCTCTTTTTGGAAGGTTCATCATCCTCTGCAGCATGAGCATGATGTCTTCTCTTGTTTCCCTTCTTCTTGTGAGAGACATTTTTGTTTCTAGGACATTCTCTAGCATAGTGTCCTTTCTCATCACATGTATAACATCTTAATTTAGATAGGCCCTTTCTAATGTTATCTTTATGGTGAAATTTCTTACCTCTGGAGTGATGAGAGTTTCTTTTGCCTTTCTTGGAGTGAACTGTGAGGGTTTGATATTCGCTTCTCATTTTCTCTTCTCGAGCTGCTATCCAAGATTCTTCTTAAGAGCATTCTTCCCATAGTCTATTGAACATGACTAACTTATTTCTGGCACAAGTTCCTTGAATAAAGGAGTCCCATGATCTAGGGACACCATTCAAGGTGGTCATTACAATATCTGCATTTTCCACTTCTTCATCTACTGCTTCTAGTTGTTCCTTGATCTGAGAGACCCTTGTAAAGTGTTTGGGCTTGGACCTTGAAGGTCCTTAATTTTGGCAACTCCACAGTTTTGGTGCAAAGCTTGTAAGCAGAGTTGTGGTCCTAAATAGTCTTAGGGGCTTCGGGGTTGGGTCGAAGCCCCTCTTTTTGTAAATGTCCCATGGTTTTTGGGCACCCATGGTTTAAGCCCATGGTATTGTAATAGTGCACTTGTATAAATAGGCACTTATGTAAAGGAGTCAAGTAGGTTTTTGTTATGATGATAATTTGATGCGAAGAAGCTAAGGTCTATATTTAGGGTTAAGGTTAAGTCCCAGCTGAGTGCGTGGACAACCTCTGTAGCTGAGTGCGCAGAGGGTTTTTGAAGATAGGCTACAGCTGAGTGCATAGTTTTGGGTTGTTGAGAAGATCTGTAGCTGAGTGCGTAGATCAGAACTATGTGTTTTGTAAAGAGTTGAATATAAACGCAGTTCTGTGGACGTAGCCCCTATACTGGGGGTGAACCACGTATATCTTGTGTTGTGGTGGTTCTGTTTATTTTTGTTCCTGTTATGTTTTTATGCATTTTATAAGTAGATGAATGATAGAATAAGATAAATTGCTAAGTATTAACTTCGTTGTGAATTCCCAGTTAAGGGTTAAGCAAGAAACTGTCTTTTATCTAAACTGCGAAGCTATTTAAGTGAATATAGAAGCTCTGTATTGCATGATTATTCTTTGTTAAGGCTAAAGGTACAGTAATATCCCTGTTGCGCCTACAGAAACATGATTATGAGGCACCCCATAGTTGTTTCGGGTGAGACTACAACCTGTTCATAGGTTGTTGCCGAAAGGGCCAACATTGTGGGTCTGTTTGTTGGTGCGAAGATAAAATCATAAGAACCCAGGTCTGCCCTATTCCCAACAAATTGGTTCCGTTGCCGGTTGAACCAGTATCTACTTCAAGAGGGATCTACATCGTACCTGGAGGGATATGTTTTGGAGGCCCTCAGTAAAATAAATCAGTGACTAGGTTGAAGATACTTATCTGAAATTTGCTGAACCAGAAAATAAAGATCCTCATCGTAGCTCAGACGACTTCTTGCAAAGGTACGTTTTTACTGATATTTATGAAATTTTATTTGCTAGTATCCACATAGAATTGCACCAGTGGTTATCTAGGTTGACAGAAAGAAAGACAAACTTTAAATAATATTAGTCTCCTACCTAGACCCGCGAAAGAATTAAGCTGTTGAAAAGTGTGAACAACGCGGTATCAAGAGCTGTTGACTTCTGGACAACGTGAACCCTTGAAGCGTTTGTGATGGAGTTCGCCATCGACACACATACTTCTTTCAGCGAAGCAGAATGATAGTTTTTCAAAGGACCTTGGGGTAAGTACCTGAATTCATTAAGTCTAAAAATTAAAATGCCCTTGGCTGAGAAAGGCATATTGCATATCGAATCAGATTGCTAGATTTATTGCTACTAACCTATGTTTGGAAGCGAAAGTGACTTCGACGCACAAAGTGGTTTGCTTCACAATGGTAAAAGATACAAGAGAACTCTTGGATCCTATATCCTAGGCCAGAATACTGATTATACCTCATTAATTCTAGAAGATTCTGAATCTGAAGAAACCCCTTTTGTTAGAAACCCTCCTATAACTCCGCATCGAAGATCTATTATCCCTGAGAACCCGTCGCAGTCTGAAAGTAACCCTAGCCCAAGTACTCATGTCGTAGGTCAGTCTATCTCAAAAATTTCCCTTCCTCCTATTACCAGTCTTCCTCCTCCTCCTTCCCCCCCCCCCCCCCCCCCCCCCCCCCCCCCCCCCCCCCCCCCC
>LPNX010841375.1:396253-417933 GCA_001517045.1 Pseudotsuga menziesii
TGTAGGAGGATTACCAACTACCTTTTATTGGATACTGGTAGTCATCTCCTAGCTTCCCCTTGTGAGGTGATTCATGTTTTGAAAGTTTCATAAAGGATTCCTTGAATCCTATCATATGCTTGGAAGCCCCACTATCTATAAGCCAATCATTGCTTCCATGAGTAATGTTTCCCATAAGAGAAGAAATCAAAACATATTCTTCATCACTGGAAGAGTCTTCACTTTCATATCTGGTTCTCTTTTTGACAGGTTCATCATCCTCTATAGCATGAGCATGATGTCTTCTCTTGTTTCCCTTATTCTTATGAGATTTAATATTTTTTCTAGGACAGTCTTTTACAAAGTGTCCTCTTTCATCACATGTATAGGATCTTAATTTAGATAGGTCCTTTCTAATGTTATCTTTATGGTGAAAGTTCTTACCTCTGGAGTGATGAGAGTTTCTTCTACCTTTCTTGGAGTGAACTATGAGAGCTTGATATTCACTTCCCATTTTATCTTCTCAAGCTGCTATCCAAGATTCTTCTTGAGAGAATTCTTCCGATAGTCTGCTGAACTTGACTAACTTCTTTCTGACACAGATTCCTTGAATAAAGGAGTCCCATGATCTAGGGAGACCATTCAAGGTGGTCATTACAACCTTTGCATTTTCCACTTCTTCATATACTGCTTCCGGTTGTTCATTGATATAAGAGACCATTTTAAAGTAATACTAGATGGTCTCTACATTTTGGATATTTACATTCTTCAGTTGGTTTCTCAGAGTCATCTTCTGGTTTATGTTCTTCCCTTCAAACAATTTGGTTAGGGCATCAAACATAGCTTTAGGTGTCTTGAGGGAGGACACCTGTCGTATGAGGTGATCCTTGATAGAATCAGGAATGATCCTCTTTTCCATAACCAAATTATTCTTATGTAAGGCCTTTGCCTCATCTCCCTCTAGAACTGGAACCTCCTCACTGATTAAAGAGTCCAAGTCATTTTCTTCCAGGACCAGGGAGATCCTATACTTCCAAGATCAGAAGTTATCAAATCCCTCAAGCTTTTCATCAAGCTTGGTATGATGAGACATCTTAACTAAGAACCTCAAATGGAAATACAAAATATTTAGATCTTACGAGGTCAAGATGTTGGATCTGGATTTGGAGCCAAAATCCTGTAGTGCTGGTTTAGGAGTAGATTAGGGTTTTCCTTTTCCAGAGTTCTGTCTAACAAAATGCTTTGATTTTGATCCCTTAATTCGATATTGAGGAGGAGATAAATCCAAGACTGGGCTCACTGAAAAATTCCACTTCTGTGAAAAGCCCTAATTTTCGGTAGCAGTGTCAAGTCCAAAACTGAAAAACCTCAGAATTGGATTTTGCTTCGACAGAAATATGTGCCCTAGGGAGGAGAGTTATTCCAACTTTATTTTGTTGAAAATATATGGAGAGAGATCCATAAAGTAGGAATCCCTAGTTCCGACAGCTGCACAGTGTCTTCTTCTCAGGTTAGCTCTGATACCATGTTAGATTTTTAACATTAAGCTAGCATAACATTATGATCTTAAAATGAGAGAACAACAAGCACAGCAATCAAACACAAGAGAAAATGAACACATTTTTTTCCTTGGGGAAACCATAAATGGATTAAACCCCTCAAGTTCCTCAGAGATAGAATCAACACCAGAAATTAAAACCCCAAAACAGTAAGATGATCTCCAGACAGTAGAAACCTCTTTCTTCCTTTCCCTAGTGTCTTTATCTTCCTCAACTATGTGCTACAACTGAGTGTTAGTGAGTGTGTGATAAATAGAGAGGCTATCTCTCTATTTATACTAATTCCTGACTTGACTAAACCCAACTAGGGCCGACTTCACTAGGTGAGTCTAATAACCCTAGTTCCCCAGAACTACGGGAACTTTAACCCTTGATTAATAGGAGGGTTACCCACAATGACTTGACATGACTTGTTTACATTATAGAACCTCCCATTAGGAGCATAGGGGCATGACATGACTCAAGTACATCCCAGAATAAACATCGGGTTACAATATATAAGAAATACAAGTGAATACATTCCAAAGTTACAATTACATCAACATCCTCTGTGTGGAAGTATGGACGATCCACCTTGTTAACAATGATGAAATCTGAAAAGTGAAAATGATTACAACTCTGTGGGGCCACACATTGGATTGGTATATGAAGTACTATGTAGTACCACTATGGTAGCCACAGAGGACTCTTGCGTAGATTCGACATATAATGATCTTGCAATTTAGAAAGCCGCAATCTGAATCGTAATGTATAACCGAGATCAAGGACATTAATCAGGATTCGATAGAGACAGTATGTGATTTTGACCAGCGGTTCAAAATGATGATGGACAAATTAAGATTTCAGATGTGGAATGTGCAGCATAAAGAGTGGTTTATTTCTGCGCTACTGCCACACATTAGGGGACCACTCATGCAACAAAATATTGCAATGCAAACGGAGGCACTATAATTGCCAATGAAGCTAGAGGATTCACCTATTGGAGATGGTGTCGAAGGAATGATACAAATTTAGTCACAATTGGTAATCTGAAAATTCAACTCCAAGACATAAAAAGAGGAATAGATGTGCAGGAAGACCTCTAGTGTATGAGATGTCGAACCAATGGACATACCAAATATGACTATATGGATTACATGAACTACATCTCATCTGTTGTGCCAAACCCATTGAATACCCAGGGGCTTCCCTGGTGCAACATATGCTAGACCAGGGGACACCATGACATAGATTGTATGTTTCTGCATAGGATGGTATGTACCCTAGCTAGTTTGTATTGTAAATTTTGTATATTTGTAGGCCATGATTAAAATTATTGTAGGGCCTACCAACTTTTGAGAGAGAAAATGGTATATGCATACCTAATGAATATTAAGGAGAAAATAAAGATTGAATAGGCACAAGTGCAGTTCTAGGATGCGCCTCAGTTTCATCCTGCGCAGCATTTTTAGGCTGCACCTCAGTTTCATCCTGTGCAACACTTTTAGATGGTGCCATAGTTTCATAATGTGGCCCCGTATAACCTGTATCAATAGTAGTATCAACAAGCACAATACCTTCCACAACCACCACAACCTCAGTTGAGGGGGGGTGTCAATTACAAGGGCCGAGGAGGAGGAGGATTTGGCCAAGGAAGAGGGCCAGTGGTATGCTACAATTATGGAGTGCAGGGCCACTATGCTAGAGACTTCCCTAAACCTATGAATACTTTCTCATATTGCAAACAAGATCACAATGTGGAAAAATGTCCCCAACTTATCGCTAGATGGAAAGCACGGATGGTTGTAGCAGCTAACCCAACAAAAAATCCTACACCGAATACTCCCAACCCAAATGCTAAGGCCAACATACATATGATAGTCATAGAGCCATGAGAAACAACTGTAGCTATGATGACAAGGGGAGGTGTTGTGACGAGTGCAAATCAAGCTACGTAGACAGAGCCTGCGACACAAGCACAAACACCGATGTGACCCACTGTGCAAAAGCAAGCACCACTCGATGTTCAAAACCAGAAGCGCATATTGATGGATGTACGCCTAGAGTTTGGAGGAATAGAACAACCATATACCTCAGGCCAAGTGAAATATATTCCTAAGAGATTCCAAAAGGTATTCGAACAACAAAATGCAAGCAAGAGTGCAGATAAGGTTACTAAGCTTAAACCCTTCCCGTCAAGTTGTTTGGCACTAATCGAGGAGAAGGATGCAATTGCAAAGTTGGAAGTGCTTATAGAAATGCTTTTAGAGGAAGACCTACTAGCAAAGAAGGTTAACAATGTCAATACAAAGTTCAAAACAAGATGCGAGCTCAAGATGTCTGTGCAAATTGGTGATTATGATATGGACTATATCATCCTAGACCTGAGATCTGATGTTAACATTTTAACACACCAGACATGGTAAATAATGGGCAACCCATCCCTAGAATGGTCCCCAATTCAATTAAGGATTTCCAATCAAGAAAATTTCCTCCCCATCGGTAGATTGAGTCAAGTCCAAGTGGATATTGAAGGATTACACACTTTTGCAGAATTCAAGGTCATCAATATAGTAGATGATACTAACCCATATCCCGCGCTGCTGGGGATTGATTGGGAGATGGGAAATAAAACCATTATAAACTTCAAAAGAATTATCCTATTGTTTGAAGATGATGAGATGAGGGTATTTGTGCCCTTTGATCCACAGGAAGGACAGAGATACATTGAACCAGTGTTCAACAAAGGGAAAGGTGGTCACGTTGATAACATATATAATGTCACTGCCCTAAAGGAGGATTACATTAATCCTACTGCAGATGGTAACTTGAGATGGATATGCATGAGTTAATGTACATCAAACTTAGGAGAGGCCCTTGAGAACTGGTAGAACCGATTACATGAAGTCTCTATGAAGAGATGTGCCAGGATAACTAAGTCTGTCCGACGAGTGGGAACTCAGTTGTGGCCGCTTCCTACATACAAAGGAATTCCTAAATTGGAAACATTCTTGACTGAGTTTGAATAATTAGTAATACATCCACAATGACTTGTTAGAATAATCAACCCATAGTTAGCTACCTTAGACATTAATTTAATTATTTTTGTCTTATTTGCCTACTTCATGTGTCCCACCTTATGCAAGTTGTCAATTACCTATCCATAGTGGTCCAACTTGCCTAATTTGACCCATGTAGAACTTGGAAAACCTCAAGGAATCAATTCTTCTTTATTCCTGGTCTCCTAGGTGCCCTTCTACTTTTTCTGCTTTATTGCCTGCTTTTTCAGTGCTTTAAGGCAATAGGGAAAGTTTGACTAGGTGAGGTGAACTAGTTTTTTGTCCTCTTTATCCTCCACTCTTTTCTTCTTGTAAAAGAATGTATTAGTTGTCATTCCATCACTCTTTATCTTGCCTAAGCGCTTTTTCCAATTCGTGAGCTCCATGACTGATTTGGGATCAGCTTTTTGCACCTATGGGGGATTTGCTTAATTTTAGTAAGCCTGCTTTATGCTAGATTCGAATTGCTCCTCATGCATTCAAATCCATTATGTAATTGTTTAGTGAATCAAGCTCTTATGTTATAGGGTTGTCTATTGTACACTTATTCAATACAGTTTAGTGTTCAGCTCATTATTCAGTCTCTTTTGTGAGTGATTTTGCATGTTCAATTGATAATTGTTGTGAGTAAAATTAATCTATCACTGGGTTCAATTTCCACATGGTATCAGATCCATTGTAGATCGATTTCTCTCCTTCAAAATTGTTTTACAGGTTCGACATCAGTGACTGGGAGCCTTCTACTGACAGCCGGGACAGATTTCTAAGCTATGGATCAATCTCAGAAGATTATCTTGACTCCATTCAATTTATTTGAATGGAAAGCAAAGATGGAGATACTGTTGAGAGTGAAAGGCCTCTACAGGGTGACTATGGCAACAGAAGCAGAGCCCAATGCAGCTACAGAGAAGATTAAATGGCACAACAGGAGGGATAAGGCCTATGGTCTCCTGTGTCTGAGTATTTCCAAAGACCTCCTTTTCCATCTTGATGGATTGACATCACCGAATGAAGTATGGGAGAAGCTTACTGATATTTTTGGAAAGACAGATGAGATGAGGGGACATCAAATCGAAAATGAACTGATCTCCCTGAGTCCCAATAGCTTTGAATCTCTGCAACTCTATTTCTCCAAGTTCAAAGCACTTGTTTTGCAGTTGAAACAGTGTGGGATTGAAAAGAAGGATGATCATCTGGTCTTGGCCATTCTCTCAAAGCTTGGCCTTAACTATTTAGTGTTTGTTTCGACCTTCTATGCACAAAAATGACAGCTCGAACCTGGAAGATGCCTAGCCTTGCAGATTTCATGGAATCTCTCACACAAGAACAAGACAAGCTGGTGATGATGGGCACCATCAAACCATCCAAAGACCAAGATCTGGTTGCTGGAGATTCAAGGGTTGATTCAAAAAGCAAAAAAAAGGCTAAAAAGCCACCTGAGCAAAAGAGAGACAAGAACAAGTCTCCAGAGGAGCCACAAGGTTCCAAGAAGAATAACCAGAAGAAGAAAAACAAAGGAGAAATGAGAAAGTGCACATACTGCAATAAGGGAAATCACATTGAAAGCTCTTGTATGAAGAAGCAAATAGACATGCTGACCCAACTCCTGGAGAAGAATGGCATCTCCCTTCCAGACAGCTCAAAGAAGAGAGGAGGAGGATCAAGTTCAGATGACAGAGAGAGAGTTCATGGATTGGTTGCTGGGACATCAAGCTCACCCAGTTTTATCATTGATTATGGAGCTTCAAGACACATGGTTTTGACCAAGAAGGCATTTTCCTCACTTGACATGTTGAAGGGACCACCTATAGTACTGGGAGATGACTCTCTCACTGAAAGTTTGGGCAAAGGGAGGATTGATCTTGATCATGGTCAATTCAGCAATGTGTTGTATGTGCCTTATCTTGCCTCCAACCTCTTATTAATGTACCATATGACTCACACTGGGTCTCCAAAGAAGGTCATATTCTCCCCTGATGAAGTTGAGATCACAGAGATCTCAAGTGGTAAAGTCATTGCAAAAGGAGTTGCGAATCATGCTCAGAAGGTATACATGTTCTCACACTTCCTACCATACTCAAACCCCTCTGATCTTCTGATTCATGCTAATGAAGCAAGAAAGATTTGGCATGAAATATTTGGCCACCTAAATTACAAGTATCCTTCTAATCTTAGTGAAAAAGAGATGGTCATAGGGTTGCCCAAGATAAAATTTTCCAAAGGAGTCTACCAAGGTTGTATCCTAGGAAAACACCCAGAGCAAAAATTTGAGAGAGCTAGTCATGAGAGAACCTCTGCACCCCTCGAGCTGATCCACAGTGATGTTGCTGGCCCATTCCCTCATATGTCCATGAGTTAGGCCAAATATGCATTGACTTTCATAGATGACTTTTCCAGGTATTGCTGGGTTTATTTCCTGAAACACAAGTCTGAAGTTTTTGGCCTCTTCAAATTCTTTAAGGCTTTGGTTGAAAACCAGTCTGGGAGGAAAATCAAGGTCCTCAGATCTGAAAATGGTGGTGAGTATGTCAAGTCTAAGTTTATTAATTATTGTGCAGATGTAGTTATTCAGATGCAGCATTCTATCCCTTACACTCCACAGCAAAAAGGTGTTGCTGAGAGGAAGAACAGATCACTGAAAGAGATGGCAACATGCATGATGGAGGCCAAAACTTTGCCACAAAAGTATGAGGCCGAAGATATCAACTGTGCAGCCTAATTCCAGAATAGGGTGCCTCATAAACAGCTTAATGGTATGACTCCTTTTGAAGCATGGAGTGGGCACAAGCCATATGTGACCCATTTCAGGATTTTTGGCTCAAGGGCTTGGGCTAGAATTCCAATAGAAAAGAGAAAGGCTTTGCTACCCCAAATCCAAGAGTGTCTATTTGTTGGATACTCTAAAGATTCAAAAGGGTAAAAACTGATAAATTTGAGCACAAACAAAGCCTTCATCGAAAGGTGTGTTCAGTTTCAAGAAGAACCCCTTGCAACAGTGGAAGTTGGAGAAGCCTCTTCAACACCTGAACCTCTGAAAGTAAGTGAAGAGTTTGTTGAACATGCTGATTCTGATTTTTCTGATGGAGATGAGTTTATTTCATACCCTAACAGTCCTACAAGGCCAAAATGGGCAACCAAGACACTACATGCAGCAGGAGAGCTAGCTGGGGATCCCAATGACCCAAGGAGGACTAGATCTCAATTTGAGAGTGGTCTGTGCATGAAGGTGTTGGGGCCTAGAAAATCGCAGGCGACAACAGTAAAGGATTCTACCCAATCAATGTTCCCAACTAGCCCATTGACTGTTTGGTGTAGGGAATCCGTCTGGTTTGCGGTCCGGCTACCATAGGTCAAGGTAACAAAAAAAAAGGGTTTTACCGGTTGCGGCCCGATCCACCAAGTTTTTGTAATTTTGACTTAATGTATGCAATGCAAATGCCTAACTAACAATGCAGGGTGATAAAGATGCAAGGAACTACACAATGTGATGCGCAGGTTCTTACCTCTCATCTTAAGCTCACAAACATCTAAATCACATGTGCAGACATGAAGTAAATCAATTAACTATCTAATCACCTATCTATCTATCCCTAGGGAGCCAAAAGAATGATTATCTGTGAGTAATGTGTTATTTCCATGTATGATAAACAGAAATTACAGATACCTGATATTCATATTTACGACACATGAATGAGAAAAATATTCTAACAATCGGATAGCTAATTGTTATATAAGCAACATACATTACTCTTGGCAAACTTTCCACAAAAATAAATCAGAAATCATTCAACAAGACATAGGCCATAAAGTTGGAATGATCTCATGATTCATGGACACAAGCTAAAAAATAAAGTAGTTCATCTTTCCGCCATCCATTGCATAACATTAGGAAATTTCACATCTCTTCCTCCAACAGGCAAACTGTAATTTTTTATTGCAAAAGGAAATAGTTCTTCTTACAATACGTCCTCCAGTATTACTGGGGAAAAATCCCTCTTCTCTTCTTAGTCTCTTACATTTATACAAAAAAGAGTGAAATGGTTGGGCTGCCCAAAGTAGCCTTTGGGATTCCCAACCTTTCATTTTCCCAACGTTTCACTTTTTCCCAATGTCTTTACAAAATATTACAAAATACAAAGATGACCCATCCCTTACGAAGAGGGCCCCGCTTGGATTTCTAGGAACTTCTTCCACGCTGTAGCTTCACTAGCGATACCTTCAAAAGTGCTAGGCTCCAAAAATTGAATATTTATCTCAAATTTATCGGCTTGATTCTTGATGGCCTCGATCCTTAGTGGGCTCAAACGAAGCTGATCTTCCAAAAATTGTACACTAACGGCTGGGTGGCCCACTTCATTCTTCAAAACTAGGTCATCAATAGCCTTGATCTGTTGTGTTCTAGCTTCTGCATCTTGATATCTACTCTGCAATACCTCTATGAAGGTTTCATGGTCTGGGAACTCATCAAGCTTATGCTCAGTGTCTGTATGACACCGGTTGAATGTATTAAGGAGCCTCCTGAAGTATTCTGAGCATGCTCCCCGCGCCCTTTTGACGTTCTTCTTGAAGTCTTCCGTGGTGCTGACAATGAACTCAACTAGGTCATGATCTCTTTTAAGGGCTTGATGGTCTTTGGCTGGTAGCTCTGCTGGAGTCTCTGCATTGTTCTCCAGCCTTGCCATTATGGCATTCAAAACTTCAAGAACATCCTGGGATCTGTCGATGAAGTAGGAGGATGTCTCCATGATTTCCCCTAACCGGTTGTCAATTTGAAGGACCTTACACCTTTCCTCCTCTAGAGCAATCTGTAGCTGGAGAATTCTAGCTTTCTGGGCCAAGATATGTTCTTTGAATGGATGGAGCAATGAAGAGATATGTTCCTGATGTTCCTTTCTTAGATATTGGGAGTGCATATCATTGGCTGTCAGGATGATCTTTTACTGCTCTTCTAGCTCCTCCATCTTCGCCAACAACTGCTCCTTCTCCTTCTTCAGCTCTTGATCTTCTGCTTGCATTTTCTCAAGGTGTTCTTGTGTAGTCTCCTAAGCCTGTCTCTCTTCATGTAGAGCCTACGATTCAGCTTCAGCAGTCTTCATCTCCCTCTGTAAGTGTTCAAATTTCCGCTTTAACCTGTTTCCTTCCTCTCTCTCTCTCTCTTCAAGGTATCCTTCAGCTGAGCAGAAGATTTCATGTATGACTCCAACTCAGTCATCACCTTGTCTATGTTATCTTTTGAGGCATGTAGTATTGCAGTCCCATCCCTTATGGTAAGCCTTGGATCTAGGTCCGTTCCTAGAATAACAACAGTATCTGTTATCATTTTTCCAGGCATACCTTCTGCTTCTACCTTCCTTTCCATCCTCTTCATTATTCTCTTGGTAGCCCTATCATAATAGACAGTATTGAATTCAGGGACTTCTTCTCTCTTTTTTTGGATGAAAGGCACTAGCTGGAGCGTAGGGGCCACAGGGGTGCTAGCAGTGGGTACTTGAGGGGTCTATACTTTGGGGTTCTCCACCTCCTGAGTCTATCCTGCTACCGTTTCAGAAGCTGACTGATGTGTCAACTTTATCCTTTCAGCTTCTTGCTTGTGGAGCTCTTCATCAAGTTTTCTCTTTGCTTCCTTAGCTGCTTGTCTAGATGCTTCCTCTATTTCTTTGGCTGCCTATTTTGCTATCTCAGCTGCTTCTTGGGAAGCTTTCCTTTTCTCTTCTTCTCCCATCTGCATCCATTCTCCAGCCTCCTTTTCCAACCTCTGGGCTTCTTCCTTTCTCCTTTTAGCCCCTTCTTCAGCCCTTTTCTGTTCATCACCTTTCCCACCTATGGTAGTGATTTTCTTCTTAAATCTTATGTTTAGAGATGTCATGTTTGAGGCATTCCGGAAGAGAGATTCTTCCTTATTGAAATGATGGGTATATTCAAAAAACACCTTATTCTCCTTACAGTTCTCAGCTATTTTACCGAGAGTATCATTTCGCCAGAAAGGCATCTCACCAAAATGGAACTTCCCTAGTTCCTCTATGAATTCGGCAGCTTGTTTCACCCTGGTGAATTTGTAGCTACCTAGATTGAATGGTAAAGGAGGGTATGCAGTCTTCTTGTGTTGGAACAAGAAACTACCTATTCCGTCAATGAATACCTGCCTGACTGCCTCTTTATGGACTATATAATCCGTTGCATATTTGGGCAGCAGTAAAGGTGTCTTCGATCCTCCATACATTCTGAAATACATGCCATTGTCAGTCAATAAATAGTCTGCATGTTCTCCTATTACCTGTATGGCACCTTCTGACATACAGTCACATTCCTTCTGGAAAATGAGCATGTAAAGTGGCATAATGAAGTGCTCACAGACCTCTCTGTAATGGCTATGGTACTGGTGAGCCCACAATGGTCTATAAGCGGCATACATAGGCATTCTTTCCATGTCCCAGATACACTTGAGACCGGGGAAGGGCTGGTTACACAATATGCAATCTACCAATATTGAACTCATGTAAAACTCAGACCTTTTCTGAGCTTCTCCTCCCAAGGCTGTGGCCAAGCAAGAGGAAAGACTACTTGATACAAGGCTGTCCCAATTGAAGACTGTTCCTTGGGTTGCCACATGAAATATAATAGGTATCCATTCAAGCTTGAAGAGTCTGCCATGAGCTCTCCCAAAGATCCTATTAAGCATCAGAGCTATAAACCTATAGGGAGCCCTCAAGCTCGCTGTATCATACTCACCGATCTGTCTATATCGGTAAAGCTTTCCCTGCAAGAGCATTTTCTTAAGAGTTTCCACCAGGTCCATTCTGATGCTGTCCAGCCAATCGTTAGATAAGAAAACCTGGGGCTCTGGTAGGTGATAGGCCAACGCCACATATCCAGGGCTAAATGCAGCATAGCCCTTTCCTTCAACGTTTCCTATGATCATTGTGGTTGTATTTACTTGGGTAAAAATCCAGCCAATTACCTCAGAGCATGGGAACAACTTTGGTCTGGTGGCAACTTTCATGATAGAAGAATTCTCTATGTTAGCATAGATAGATTCTTCTTCGAGGCCCATGTTGGGAACCTCCCTGTGTGAAATCAATCTATATATTTCACCCCATTTGTACTCGGGCTCAACACTAGAAGCACATTGAGTGTCTTCATATATGTATTCAGTCTTTGTTTCAGTTTCTGCTTCTGGCACTCCTTCCACCACTGGGGCCTTCTTCTTTTGTCTTTTGGACATGGTGGATTTGAATTCTTCCTGCCATGTGTAACATCGTAATATTAAGTAATTTAAGTTGCAGACATCTACAAGACACTGTGCAGCATTTTACCTTTTCAATGTGTATTATGACAGCAACTTGTTAGAGAGATAAATGTATGCATGGATTTCCCGAAATGGCCTGACTAACAGAACCACTGAAGCTAATGTACAGTATTCCATGACCTTATCTATATTTAGCATGAAACAAACTCAGTCTTATGCAATAAAATGATCAATCTACTGCTGCTATATGATACTAAACAATTTATCAACCATATTCGGGCTAGCATTAAACTCGCATCACTACACCATGTGCTATTTTCCTATATGGTAGTATCTAGTGAAGCAACTGTATGCATGTACAACAAAAACTTTGACCCTCAGGACCATTAAAATGCAATGTGCAGAGTTTAGGGGTTTAGTCTATGTATAGCAACGAAAGAGATGTTTGAAAGTAGCTATGTGCAGTATGACTGCGCAAGTCACCGATGCTTCCAATACCAACAATTTAACCATATAGATAGGCAAAAATAATTACATTAACCCGACCCCGCATTCCATTCTCTACGGGTATTAATATCATTTTTCTGCAAAAGACGCTTTCATAAAAACCACTATCCATGCTATTTTCAGTTCGTGAACTATGACAACAGCATAGCCCTTTTAACCATTTAGGGTTTCAGACGATCGAGACCCGATGGACTACGTGGGCCGGTACGAGCCATACATGTTGGGGTTTTAAATACCAGGCAACAAGGAAAATTTGACCAAAGGAGGAACCATAAAAAAAAACCACAAGGAAACCCACCACAAAAACTCCCCCCGGACCTCATCATCATACAAGGGCAAGCTAGGTGCAGGCGGCGTAATGGCCGCCTGCACCACACCTCCATCCACTACACACGGGGTAGGCAAACACAGGCCGAGGTCCAAAATAATTAATACACGGGTTTAAAAGAAAAACGCCCCCAACTATGAACAATCAACCTACACGAGACTCCTCAATATGTGGGTGTTAGCACAGGGCGGGAAAAGAATGACTGCCGCAAACCTAACCATGGGTAAAAACCTCCATACGCAAGCAAAACAGGGATAGGGGACACAATCCTAGTAACACACCCAACCGCAGCAAACATCACCAAAAAAACTTGAATAGAATGAGGTAGGGCAACAACGAGCCTACCTGGCAGCGACGCGTAACTGACGAAGTGAAAACGGTCGGGTTTCCTCAAATGCCACCTAGATATGAGCACTGGCACGGTGGTCCACGAGCTTCAAGGGGTCGACAGTGCGGGATGATCACGACATCTTGGACAAACAACACAATAGAATAATCCAATGCATTTATCCCCATATATAACAAAGACTCGCACGTGCGACGAGTTTTAAATCAGACAAGAAATAACTTCGGATCGGACGAGAAACAATTATGGATCGGAAGGTAAGAACTCAAAACCCTCCACAATAGCGGAAAGCCACAACATCAACCCTTCCACAACGGTGAGCAAGGCACGTGAAAATAAGATCAGACGTCAGCGGACTTTTGGGTCGGAAGTCAACAGCTTAAACTCCTCCGCAACGGCAGACACTCATAACAAAACACCATCCGCAACGGTGGAGAGAGCGATGGTAAAAGGCTCCGATACACAGCCAAAGAAAACCAAAACATAAGTCGGAAAGAACGAGAAAATAAAAAACCGAACTGATCCGCAACAGCGGAGGCCAGAAGTGAAGATCCGTCCGCAACGGCAGACAAGGAAATAATCGTAGCTTTCGATGTAAAACCAAAAACCATCCACAACGGTGGAAAAAAACAAGGCAATGACCTCCACAATGGCGGGAAATTCAAATGAACCAACTTCCGATTCATAAAGGATTCAAAGGTATTAAAAAGGCAACGATAAGCTTGATTATGCATGGGATTATTTTAAGCATTAAGGAAAACATCATATCGATTGATAGAGCAACCCAAGCACTGGAAAACGTTCCAAAAGTCCATAGACCAAATAGGGAAGAAAACCAAACTAATTCAAAGTAGAGGAGGGTCCTAAAATTTTTTAGAATTTTGGGAAATTGTTGCAGCTACAACAAAAGGATCCTATGTTTGCTGAGAAATGCTACTTGTTGGTGGAATCTAATCCTCAAACATATGAATAAGTAGCAGGAGATCCAAGATGGCAAGCTGCCATGAAGGAAGAGTTCAGCTCACTCCAGAAGAGCAACACATGGGAGCTAGTGGATCTTCCCCCAGGGAGGAAGTTAGTTCAATGTAAGTGGGTCTACAAGACCAAATCTGCTGCTGATGGTTCACCACTGAAGTACAAGGCCAGATTGGTAGCCAAGGGCTACTCATAGGTTCATGGGATATATTACAATGAGACCTTTTCCCCAGTGGCAAAGATGGATTCCATCAGGCTAGCCCTAGCCATTGCAGCCTCAAAGCAATGGGAGGTACATCACATGGATGTAAAATGTGCCTTCCTAAATGGATATCTCACTGAAGAGATATATATGCAGCAGCCTCAAGGTTTTGCTACTAACCCTTCACTTGTGTGCAGGTTGAGAAAGTCATTGTATGGGCTAAAGCAAGCCCCCAGGGCTTGGTATGCTAAGATCGATAGCTTCTTGCTATCACTGAATTTTGTTCGGTGCAAATCAGATCAAAATGTCTATTTGAAGTTAATTAATGGTTCATTAATGATCATTGTGTTATATGTTGATGACCTCCTCATTACAGGAAGCTCAAAGGGTGAGATTGCTTCCTTAAAGGGTGCAATGAACCAAGCCTTCTCCATGACAGATTTGGGGCTCTTAAGCCAATTTTTGGGGCTTGAGATTGCTCAAACCAAAGCTGGAATCAAGGTGCACCAGTCCAAGTATGCCTTGGATTTCCTGAACAAATTCAGAATGAAGGATTGCAAAGCAATCAAAACTCCTTTCCTTTCAGGAGTGAAGCTGGAAGAAGCTGATTCTTCACCTATGGTAAACAATACACTGTATAGGCAATTGATTGGATGTTTGTTGTATCTGACACATAATAGACCTGATCTTTCTTTTGCAGTAAGTGTGGCTTCTAGATACATGGATCAGCCTCATGAGATCCATTGGAAAGCAGCCAAAAGGATCCTTAACTTTGTTCAGGGAACAAGGACACATGGGATCTTCTATAAAGCAAAATCTGATCTTGATTTGATTGGATTTACTGACAGTGATTGGGTAGGTGATAGCACAGATAGAAAGTCCACATCAAGATATGTGTTCATTCTTTTAGAAGGGCCAATCAGCTGGTCAAGCAAGAAACAGAGTGCCATTGCACTCTCATCTACAGAAGCAGAGTACAGAGGAGTTGTTAATGCAACAACTCAATGTTTATGGTTGCAGGGTTTACTTGGAGAGTGTGGTTTCGAATCAGAGTACTCAACTACCATCTACTATGATAACCAGAGTACCATTCAAATCTGCAAAGATCCAGTTCAGAAGCAGAGAACCAAACACATTGATATCCATATGCACTACATCAGAGAGCTTGTGCATGATGGCACCATTCACCTACTCTTCTGTTCATCTTCAGAACAAGTAGCTGATATCTTCACCAAAGCATTTTGTGAGAAGACCTTCAGCAATCTCAAATCACTGCTGGGGATTTCTGATCATACTGTGAAGCATGAGTGAAGACAAGATTTCCAAATTTTGTTTTACAGTCCATGTTTAAGGGAGGATTTTTCCATGTGGTTTTTGCCTCTTTCCTTGGTTGTATGGACATGCAGTATGTAAAGGGTGACTAAGCCTTGTTACTAGGCCCTATAATTTTCTGATATATTACTCATAAGTCAGGCTTAAGGGGGGGTGTTAGAATAATCAACCCATAGTTAGCTACCTTAGACATTAATTTAATTATTTTTGTCTTATTTGCCTAGTTCATGTGTCCCACCTTATGCAAGTTGTCAATTACCTATCCATAGTGGTCCAACTTGCCTAATTTGACCCATGTAGCACTTGGGAAACCTCAAGGAATCAATTCTGCTTTATTCCTGATCTCCTAGGTGCCCTTCTGCTTTTTCTGCTTTATTGCCTGCTTTTTCAGTGCTTTAAGGCAATAGGGAAAGTTTGACTAGGTCAGGTGAACTAGTTTTTTGTCTTCTTCATCCTCCACTCTTTTCTCCTTGTAAAAGCATGTATTAGTTGTCATTCCATCACTCTTTAGCTTGCCTAAGCGCCTTTTCCAATTCGTGAGCTCCATGACTGGTTTGGGATCAGCTTTTTGCACCTATGGGGGATTTGCTTAATTTTAGTAAGCCTGCTTTATGCTAGATTCGAATTGCTCCTCATGCATTCTGTTACCACCTAAGTTGTACTTAGTGGTTTTTATCAAGTGATCCCAGTGAACCGGACAGGGTTAACTTGTTCGGACTTCAAAAAGACCTTTGGAAGTACTTCTGGGAAGTGCTTGTTGTATCATATCACATGTTCATACCCCATGGGGGAATTGTAATAAATGTTCTAGCATGATGGTGTCTGTAAAAGACTAGGTCTCTTAGACTTTATTTGTCAATCCAATCAGCCCAGGGTGTTTTTTCCCTAGGTTATTATTGGTTGTTGAACAAACGACTGATAATTTCTGAGTTTTTCACTCCATACCTCCAAAGTTGGGGTGGTTAGCTTGGCATTTAGGCCTATTGAGGTTATTAGAGTCTATGTGTCAATGTATAAACATGCTAGACATCATTTTTGAGTCATATGAACATGTCTAAGTCCCCCTAGGTGTTTTTCAATTTTTCAATTTTTTAGTTTTTTCAGTGTTTTTTATTAAATTTTAATTTTTCCAAAACTTAGGCTATTTTTTAATAGTTTAATTGAGAAAATTGATTTTGTAATAAAAGTGGACCAAATAATTGGTTTCAGTCATGTAGGTGCTCATTTTCAAGCTAAGAGCAGCATGTAAACCCATGGACCCACTATTTCCTAGTTTTGAGTGATTTTCCATCACTCAGGTCAGAAAGCCCCAAAAATCAATTATTGATTATTTTAATTAATAAATTGATGAATAATGGAGCAAATCCAAAATCAATAAATCAGTGGATTCTCAGCCGATTTGATTGAAATCAGTCAAATCTGAAGCAGATTGACTGGATCTGATGAATCCTTGACTGAAGGAGGTGATCAAATCAGATCCAGAGTTGATCTTGAGCATCCTTTATGGGGAATTTCGCCCTCCCTCTCCTCAACACGTTTTGGCTCGTCTGGATGAGTTTTGGGTCGATGTGGCAGTGTATGGGTTGATGTGTCAGCTAGATTAGGCCCCCGGTTGACAAGTAGGCTGAGTCCAGCCTCAATTGTGCATTGATGAACTCTCCATAAGTTGATTTCACTTGATTCCGTGAGGAATTGCACCCCCCAGGCTAGATGGCCTGCAAATTGTGTAAATCCTGCTTGAGGCTCCCTCTTCCAAGCTAGTTAGAGCTGGAATGAAGGGCTTGCCATTGTAACTGTGTACTGATTTTCATTTGTTGAAATAAAGAGAAGCTTTGGAGGCTCAATTGTGGAGTACCTTTCATGTGTGGATTTCCATTGTCTTGCTGCATTCGAGGTGAAACTGCTATTTTTCCAATTTTTTGCACTTAATTATTGTCTTCTTGAATGGTTTCTGAAATCATAAGGATAGATCATTGTAAGTAAGCTTACTTACTTTCTATTTTCTGCATATGTTTGAATGAGTTAATACCTGTATGTTAAATAAGGTTATTTGCATACTGTATCATCCCTTTCTCATATGTATCTTCAGATCTGATAGTTCTGTCTGCAGGAGTTGTGTTGTAGCTTACAGGTTTGCTGTGGCTGGAAGATCCATGGTTCAGGTTTGATTCCATTTATTTCCAGCAGATATTGCTAATATCATGCCCCTCGGTGCTTCTCTAGCAAGTTCCCTTAGCAGATCTGCTTCAACAACAAGCACCTTTCTTCACCTTTCTCTCCTTTAAAAATTATTAAACTTTCCTCAAACTGGTTACTTTAAAGGCTTCTTATTAATCTGATCTATCTCATCAGGAAAAATACACATATATCTGATCAGTAAGATCCCTCCTTTATTCTAGATCTTAGTTCCGTTTTGCTCATAAAGTTCAAATTCAAGAGATCTAGCTAAAAGTACCTTAGTCTTGCAAGTAATTTAGTGAAAATTCATAGCTTGCTATTAAGGTAGTTTCTTTTTTTGTTCAATAAGTGTAACATTCTGCAATATCATTGCTTTTAATTGGCTACACAAACAGCAGGCCAAGATCCCAAGGAAAGCTTGCTTTCCTTGGTTCTTCGCCGATTTAGCTAGTTTAATTTCATTACTTTTTGAGATAAAGTAGGCTGACCCAAAGGTACTCTTAAAGTGATTTCAAGAATTTGTTATTCTAACCTGCTCACTGTCCTTTATCAGGTCTGACAAAAAAGAACGGAAGCTGCTGTCCAAAGTGGTTTTTGGAGCGCTCAAATCGCCCCAAGGGTCTCCCTTTTGTCACAAAAATTCCTAAATTTTTTGTATAACTGTAAGATCTTGGTTTCAGCCTGTATAAGGACCAAGAAGAACTGATATATCAGTCCTATAATATTTTAACCATTAATAAATAAATCTTCCTTTGGAATAGGCTCTTTCGAGCCCATTCCCCATCCCCCCTGGGGGGATTCGCGTCGGTGCCATTTTCATCGTTTTTCTGCTTATTTCCTTTTTACTAGAATTGATCTGATTTGCAGGGTAGTATATTTTATCTTGTTTTTAACTCCATATTCCATATCTTACTTTCAAAAGTAATCATAGTACTTACCCCACGATTTCCTGAGTGACCCGAAAGGGGAAAGAGATTCGTGGTAGGATTAATCAGAAAACCATATTTGTGTAGTTGTTTTATTTTTTCTATCATTTGTTTATCAGCAGCTTTAAAATTAACCCCTCCTCGATTCCCTGATTGAGATCCACTTGGATCGAAAGAGGTTCTTGGAGGCTTTTCTTTTAAACAAGAACACATCTCTTAAAAACTTATTAACATTTACAAGACTCCAGTGTGTATGCTCTGCACTTGGCTGCGGTTCATCCGATCAGTCAAGCTGTATCAAAAGCACTTGGGTGACTAGCATAATTAGGACTCACCTTCCCCAATTAACAAACCATCAGGTGAAAATCCAACACCTCGATCAAACCTTTACGGTGGTAAAATACCCAAAGGAAGCGGGAACCTACTGAAAAGTGACCTCGAGGCACCGATCTCTGTCACACCCTAACGAGTGCATTACGAACATAGCCCCAGAGACTCCATTTCAGCCCACATATTCCTTGCAGGTAGCCGTGTAGGTTTTGTTTTGTACATACTCCAAGTACTCTCGGGTATATCTGGAGTCCCCCTTTTAGCCTAATTTAATCAATTCATACTTCAATTTTAACTTAAAACATACCAAGATGCAATCGCAAAACATTTACTCCAAGCACATGCAAGCACATTGATCTCTTTGATTTGACTCCATTATTAAGGAACTGGTCATTTTTGCTTCATATATATATTGTTTATCAGCTTTGTGCTTTCGTGTGTTATTTTCGTATCTTGTCATCTTCAATTGTTTATAGTTAAAATATTCAAACTCCTAAATAACTGATTCAGTTTAACATCACCACACTAAGAAATCATCCTTAGTAACTTAATAGGATCTACCCCCCTTGGCTCCATTAGGAGTTGAGCCTAAACAGAGGAGTCAAGAACAAGGTGACAGCCTTGACTCGAGACTTGCCCCTAAGGACACACCGAGTGGCTTGAAGATTTATGCCACGTGATCCAGGTGTGTGAAAAGGCGGCAACACTTTTTGGCGCCGTTGCGGGGGATAAATCTTTTTATTCCTGAGTACGAATTTTATTTTTTTTCCTATTTGTTTTTTCTTTGTTTGATGAATGCTTAGAGTAGATCTTTAATTTTCATCTGGCGACTCCACTGACCTTTTTCGAGTTTTTATTTTTACAAAGAAAAGCAAAAAATCATTTTTGTGAAAAGATTTATAAATGCTTATTTTTCTGTTTCACATGGCGACTCCATTGAAGGGATAAAACCTTGTTTCCTCATAAACTTGTGAAGTTTTGTTGTGTGTAGATGAGCCCATGCAACATGTTAAAACCTTTAAAGCTCATCTGACAGCTCCACCTTGTCAGTACAAGGTTTAGTCGTTATATCAAATGCACACTATTAATTTTTGATATGGATGAAAAGGAGAAATGTGGTGCCAGGTTAACCGAAAATTTTCAGCCTATCAATTTCTCAAACATCCCGGGTTTTCCTAACTTTTGTAATGATTGTAAGGATGCATATAAATGGCTTCCGACATTTCATGGAAATTATGGTGATTCGGCAATCTGGCATGTCAAATCTTTCCTTCAGTTGATTGCTGACTTCAATATTCTTCATGAAGACAATATGATGGAAATATTTGCTCGTACTTTTTGGGGTGAGGCCGGTTGTTGGTTTTATCAAGGCCTTCCTGATAAATGTATACCTTCTTTTCCAAGCTTCCTTTGGATGTTTTTAGAGTAGTGGCATGATGGTAGGGGTAGTATGAACGGTTTAAAAAGGCTCCTTGAAAAGATCTGTACCTTCTACCTATCTGGGACAGAGTATCACATGGAAACATATGATGGACCTTTTTCCATGATACAAAGTATTGAAGACTTGGAATCACTTCTTGAACATTTAAGTAAAGAGGAAGTCCATGATACTCCCATAAAAAATCATCCTAGAGGTTATTTAAGAAATGAAGAAATCAAGCGTCTTCTTAAAGAAAATGAGGTATCTCCCAATACACAACAAGATTCTGAGGAAAGGAAAATCCAAGATGATCATATTGAAGAGTTTCAAGAGGAGCCCATGATGGAACACATTGTTGAAGACTCTCCTCATGTCACCATAGCTGAAGACATTGAAGATTTGGTGTATTCTCAAGTGTGTTACAATACTGATACCTTTCCAGAAATCCCTCTAGAGAAGTCCACTGAGCAACACATACCAAGTGATCCCATGGAATATGTCCAAAAAATTTCCTTGATTGAAGATAATATTGAAGATCCTCTTCATGATATCATAACAGAAGCCTATAAAGACACCTATGATAAGATCACTATGGTGTGTAGTGACACTAGACCTTGTTCTCCACATGTTGATGAAAGTTTGGAAAGTTTATTGCCTTGTAACATTTTCTCTAAAGAAGATTGTTATGAATACAAGTAGGACATGGATAGGTAGGAGCATGATGCCATGGATGAAGAGTTCCCTACATATGACATGGATGGGAGTGATGACTATTGGAATTTCATAGATAAGCCAACTTGTGAAAATATTATGGAGAATCCCATCCATGATATGTCCAACAATGGGAGTGTTTACTCAAAAATTTGTGGAAATACAATCTACGATACATCCATAGAGGGAAGCATAGATCTGGATGCCTGGGAAAAGGTTATTAAGGAAGAGGAGCATTCAGATTTTTCATGTGATAATTCAAAATCATACCATGTAGAGCCGCACAAGGGTATCATCAATGAAGACATTGCGAAACAGTATTGTGAAAAGTCAGATGTGATGCAATCAGTGGAAAATCAGTCTCAGCCATCTTTTTTGCATATAGAGGTTCCTTATGAGTTGGAGCTACTTGGGGCTTGTGCAACGCGTTATCATTTGATAAGCCCCAATGATCAGTATGATGATGTAGTCAGTTTACCTCATCGTTCTGATTGGTATATCAGCCCTATCCAGTCATGGATAGAAGCAGCCTGCATGAGCACATACAAGTTTGGGAAGAATTTTTATGACATTGTTCATGCCTATGATCTCCCATCCATCCCG
>LPNX010841375.1:421859-443147 GCA_001517045.1 Pseudotsuga menziesii
AGTTGATAATTGTTGTGAGTAAAATTAATCTATCACTGGGTTCAATTTCCACATGACTATCTATGCTAGAATTTGCAGTAAAATATACACCAAAGCAATGGTGGGGTACACACAAAATCTCGATAATTGAATGGCCGTAGTGTAGATGATTGCTGGAGGTAAGGTTTAGAGACGAGGTCACAACTCTAACAAAAAGGTATGGAGGGTTATCAGACACTATTGAACACTTGGAGAAATGTTCCATAGCATTCTCAAACTACCCGTTCCAGGAGTGGGTTCACCACTTCATCCATACTCTCGAAATGGTACCTAGAGGCTGGTACACATCTATAGAGTTGCGCCAAGAAACAAGAGAATGGGAAAAGGTTGTGCATAATTTTATATATAGATTCTAGTTCACAGATGAGCAACCAATAGTTGATATTGCGTTGAAGAAAATCAAGGAGAAGATATTCGCTGAGATCCCACTGGAGGTTGATTATTCTCAAACCTGCACTGTGCATTCCCCCCAGTGTTGTGAAATAGTTCATCCCTAGATGACATGATATAACCTCTCTGGAGACCTATAGGATGATCCAACTAACATCAATATTCTAGAGTTAGAAGGATCACCCACAGTAGAAGGAAGCGGAATTTCCAGTGAGCAGTTCATCAAGCCGCTAAAGTTCAAGAAAGTTAACATTGGGTCAGAGGACAATCCAAAATTTGCTAACATTGGAGACTATTGGGATGAACAGACACTATCCAAAATCACTGATCTATTACATGAATTATGGGACCTATTCTCGATGAAATTCAAGGAAATGAAAGGGATAGTATGAAATTTGGGAGAAATGAAAATTCCACTGAAACCCAACACAAGACCAGTAAAACAGCGCCTATACAAACTAAATTCATGCTTTAAAGAAAAAGTGAAAGCATAACTAGATCACATGCTGGAAGCAGGAATCATTGAACATGTTGAAGAGTCAGAGTGGATAAGCCCTATAGTGATTCAGTACAGGAAGGAGATAGGCGAGGTCAGGATCTGTGTCGACCTTAAGAAGCTAACCAATGCCTGTTTACATGATCCATTCCCAACACCATTTACAATGAAGTCTTGGAGAGCGTCGGTGGATAAGAAATGTACTCATTCACAGATGGATTCTTGGGATACCATCAAGTTATAATTATGCAAGAGGATCGCCACAAAACAACCTTTGTAACATAATGGGGATGCTACCAATACACATATCAAATTGCGCTGAATTTGAGAAAATGCATATTTTGCACACTATTTGGTGTACTGCTAGGCCATGTAGTGTGTCATGATGGGATCCTGGTTGATCCCATGAAGGTGCCAATTATTTTGGACCTGCCACTGCCCACATTGGTCATGCAACTAAGATCAACATTGGGACATACTGGATATTATCAAAAATTCATAAGAGGGTACACAGAGATAACAACCGCAATGGAGAAGTTGTTGAAGAAGGACGCTGAATTCAAGTGGAAGAAAGACTATCAAGGAAGTATAGATAAGCTGAAGCAAAAAATGGCCACTGCGCCAATATTAATATTCCCAGACTGGAAGAAGGAGTTCCATGTACATGTTGACGCATCATCAATTGCAATTGGTATAGTATTAACACAACCAAGAGAGGGTACAATTGACCACCCAATTTCATTTTCAAGGAGGAAACTATCAACAATAGAGAATAAATACACCACAACTGAAAGAGAAAGGCTTGCAATGGTCTATGCGCTACAAAAGTTTAGACATTATCTATTGGGTCGACACTTCAAAATGTTCACCGATCATTATGCATTGAAGTACCTGGTGAATAATCCATTGTTGGCGGGGTAGATCTGTCGGTGGCTCCTCCTATTTCAAGAATTTGACTTTGAAGTCATTGCAAAGCCAGGTCAACTAAGTGTTGGGCTTGACCACTTGTTGTGCATTGAAAGTGGTGAGGAACCAAACAAATTAGAGGATAATTTTCCTGATGCGCAGCTGTTTGCTATCGATGTTGTCCATAAAGAATTTGATGTCATTATACACTTATTGAATACAGTATATGCGCCTGAATATTACATGACTTGGAAAAAGAAAAAACTATTTGTCAAGGCTGCTGACTACATGCTAATTGTGGGACAATTCTATAACTTGGGACCAGATGAAATATTGTGCAGATGCGTCTTTGATCATGAAAGGCAATGTGTAATGGCTGAAGCGCATGTAGGTGTTTCAGGAGGACAATACAATGGTGCGCAAGATTTTGCAATCTAGACTTTGGTGGCCAACTGTACATATGGATACAAGGAAATACTGTCATGACTATGATAAGTGTCAAAGAATAGGGAAACCATCATGACATGATGAAATGGCACTTGCGCCAAAAATTACACTGTAGGCCTTTGATAAATGGGCCGTGGATTTTGTTAGCCCTATTATTCCACCAAGGAAATGGACTAGTGCGTGCTAGATTATAACTGCTATAGATTACTTGACAAGATGGGTGAAAGTGGCACCTGTGCAATATTGCACCACAACAACTATGGTGAAGTTTCTTTTTGAAAATGTAGTAACAAGGTTTGGTTGATTGAAGATCCTTATCAATGACCAAGGTACAGATTTTGTAAATAAACTAATTGTTGAATTGACTACAGAATTACAAATCCAGCACAAGAAGACAACACCCTACCACCCTCAAGCAAATGGAACTGTTGAGGCCTTCAACAAGATACTGGAGAATGCCTTGACCAAGGTCTGTAATGTGTGCAAAGATGACTGGGACCAGAAAGTATCAGTAATATTATGGGCTTACAGAACAACATGCTAATGACTAATTGGATTCACTCATTTCCATTTAGTCTATGGACAAGAAGAAGTTGTTCCCATGGAGTACATTGTGCCAAGCCTATGAATTGTTGCGTTAACAGAAATGATAGATACCAATGCCATAGAATAAAGACTTGTACAGTTGATTCAAATTGAGGAAGAATGCTTCATTGCGAGATTCCATCAAAACATGGAAAATCAGTGGCAAAAAGCATGGCATGACCACCACATCAGAACAAAATAGTTCAAGGTCGATGAAATTGTTCTTATGTATGATAACAAGTTCTTCAAGCACCCAGGTAAGCTCAAAATGCACTGGCTAGGCCCATATGTAGTTGCGCACATTACCGAAGTAGGCCTGATAAAACTACATAATCTCAATGGAACACCAGTTGTGGGTATGATCAACAGAAGCCGATTAAAACCATACTGCGATGACTTAAGCATGGTCCCATAAGGCCGAGGCGTGCAAAAAAAAAAAAAACATATGAGAGAAGCATCTCCAGTGCAACCTGGCGTGAAAAAAAGGAAGTTACGCTAAATAATGGTGCACTGTAAACCTGCCAACAAACCAGCTAAGAGACAGCTGGTGGGAAGTGGAGGACAGCTAGCAGACACCAACGGACCATTAAATGCACAAGGATTCCAAACATATTTGGTGCTCATGACAGCTCAGTAGCATTAGTTTGGAAAGTTCAAGGAGAATGGTGACGTGCTTTTTGGTCACATCTGTCATATTAACCATAAATTCCCTGACAAGTACATAACTAAACCTAAGCGTGCGAGTAAAGGAGACAACGGATGAGCCCATGTGCTCCAACAGATGGCCCATCATTGTGTCCAGTCACATCCTGGATTCCCAACCTCCTATAAATATTAGTCGCCTCTATCGTGGTAACCTTTACATTGTCTTGTAGAGCCAAGAAACCAGAGAGCCAAGCCAACTGAGCCAATAGATTCCAGAGTGAACGAGAACCCTACCTCAGAGCCGAAGCCCATGATTATTGAGCTATCCAGTGATAGTGAAGACTCCGTTATTTCACTAGCCTCATCCTCCCCGATATTAGAAGTGCCTTACGCCCCTTAACCTAGTCATTCAACTAATAATATGAAGAAGACATAGGCTCGACAGAAGGCACCGTAGAGACCACAATTCCCACCACTGGCAAGAGGCCAGCAGATGCAGGTACCTTCAACCCGACCACTAGGACAATAGGCTGGAGTACAAGTGTATGCAGCCAGAAGTCCATCGAGTGAAGAACTTCCCAATTCCTCTGTGTTGGAGTCATTTACCCAACATGCACACTTATTTGGTCAATTTTTGCCTATTTACCCACTATCGTAAGTTTAATTGACTTACTTGGAATCAAATGAGCACACTATGACATCAACATGAGCACACCCATGCCCTCCTTTAGTCAAGAAGGCCAACTAAGAATTCTCCTTCATTCAGGGAGGCTAACTGGGATTTGTTTCCACCTTTCACACACCTAGGGGAACATGGCAAAAATCTTCAAGCCACTCGGTGTGTCCTTGGGGGCAAGTCTCGAGTCAAGGCTGTCACCTTGTTCTTGACCCCTTCGTTTAGGCTCAACTCCTAATGAAACCAAGGGGGTAAGACCCTATTAAGTTACTAAGGAAAAATTATTTAGTATGGTGATGTTAAACTAAATGAGTTACTTAGGAGTTTGAGATTTAACTAGAAACCACCATAGATGACAAGATACAAAAATGAGCACACGAAAGCACAATGCTGAGACACAATATATATATAGAAATAAAATAGCCAGTGCCTTAGAATGAAGTCATAAAATAATCAATGTACTTGCATGTGCTTGGAGTGAATGTTTTTTTATTGCCTCTTGGTATGCTTTAAGTTAATTTGAAATATGAGTTGATTAAAATTAGGCGAGGGGGGGACTCTAGATATACCCGAGACTACTTGGAGTATGTCCAAAACCAAACCTTCACGGCTACCCACAAGGAATATGTGGGATGAATGGAGTCTTTGAGACTATTTTTCATAATGCACCCAAAGGTGTAATAGATATCGGTTCCTCGAGGTCACTTTTCAGGAGTTCTCGCTTCCTTTGGGTATTTTGCCACCGCTTACAGTTTGATCAAGGCGTTTGATTTTCGCCTGATGGTGGTTGATTGGGGAAGGTGAAGACTAATTAAAATAGTCACTCATGTTTATTTTGATGTATGATGACTGATGGGATTAATTGCATCGAAATGCAGAGCATACACATCGGAGTCTTGTCAATTTTAGTGAGTTTTAAAGGGTGTGTTTTCTTAGAAAGAAAAACCCTCCAAGAACCTCTTTCGGTCCAAGTAGACCTCAATCAAGGAATCAATGAGGGGGTTTATTTTAGAGAAACTACTTACAAAAAATCAAATATAAGCATCAAATAGAAACACATCACAAGTTTTCTAATTGTTCCTACCATGCATCTCTTTCCCCTTGCAGGTAAATCGAGAAGTCGTGGGGTAAGTATTCGAGTTACTTTGATAATGTAATATGGAATATATGATAAATTAATAAAACCATGTTATGTTGCATGAATGAAACTAATCTAAATATAAAATAAGTAAGATAATGAGAAAAACGACAAAAAAGGCATGAATCCCCCTAGGGGGGATGGGGAATGGGCTCGAAAGAACCTATTCGGAGAAATTTTTTATTATTTGTTGTTACAATATCTGTAAAATTATATTAATCCTCTTTATTATTATATAGGATGAAACCAAGGCTTTACAAATTTCCCAAAATTTTAAAATTATGGTCAAAAGGAAGACTCTTGGGGGGATTTGAACGATCCCAACGCTACTTTCGAACAACATCTTATATTATTTCTGTTATTACTGCTAAAATAAATCAAGCATGTTAGAATGAAATATTCCAAAAATCACTTTGGAAGTACCTTTGGGTCAGCCTACTTTAAACCAAACAAAACTAAGTTAAAACTAGCTAAAACGGTGAAAAAGGAACCAAGGAAAGAAAGCTTTCCTTGGGATATTGGATTGATGTTTTGGAAGCCAACAAAATATAAAATGATTTTTGGATTTAATATTTTTAAAACAGAAATAGAAATCTAAAGCATGCAACCTACGGATTCTCTTTAAATTGCCATGCAAAACGGATGATTTCCCTAAACTAGATCTAGAATGCTTTATGAAACTTTTTTAGGAATGAGATATAGTCTATGAGGATTGAACCCAATAGATATATGTAAGTTTTAATTTAATATAACAGATCCAAATTATATCAAAGCTTTCGAACACAGTAACCGGGTAAGAAAAATGATTTTTTGAAGGAGGAAGAGAGAGAAAGAGTGCTGGAAGCCTGGGAATGTTGGGCTTTGGAGTCTGCTTTGGTGGAACATCAAGGGACTATGTCCTCCAAAATATATTAAATATGAGGAATATGTAAACCATATCAACCCCTTCTAGAAGTGACATTACCTGCAACTTAGAAATCCTTGCACAAACAGATGGTTAAAACATAGGTGCTGCTGGAAAACATAATTGGAAAGCATGCAATTAAACTTAAAATACATGCAAATCCAATAGATCTGAAACAAGAAAATAGTAAGAGCATAAATCTAACTACGATAAACTCTTACCCTAACAGGAGGGATCTCTCTCCTTCAAGGCCAACAATTAACTAGCAAAAGCAAAGATAAATAACACAGATTATACCTCGTAAGCATTTGACAATCACCATCCGCACATTAAGAGAATTATGTTGAAATATTGTAACTTCGAAGAATATTCTATATGTATCTTTTTGTGTTCCCCGATGGTCCTACTGGGAGAACCACTTGTATTACTTTGTACTCTGATGCTTCAACCACTTGTATTACTTTGTACCCTGATGCTTCTAATCGGAAGAACTAATAAGAGTCATGAGGTAGTCCCCTCTAATTGTAAAGGTGAGTCATTAGCACCCCAGTGTGGTTACTTGAGCCTACATGATTTAACTCGAGCATACATGTCAGATGAGTTAACTTAAGTGAACAAATGAATATAAATAGAGGTGTAGCACTCCTCATTTGCATCACACATTCTCACTTGTGCAGCGCATTAGTGGAGAAGAGAAGAGTAGCTCGAGAAGGAGGAGGATCAGGCTTTGATCTCCTTGTTGGTTTTAACTTTTATCTTTTTAGGGCATCTATATTGAGGAAGATTTTGCTGGGTTTTTCCCTTTAGGGTTTTCCCAGGATAAATCTGTGTTGTTCTTGTGATACTGTTTCTTTCAGTGATCCTATTTATATGCTTTTGTTATGAAAATGAAATGAAATACTAATTTATTAGCTAAGCATATGAAAATTTAACATGGTATCAGATCTAACCTGAACATGACAGCTTTCAGAAGGTGAAATAGCTCTCTCTCTCTTCTCGGAAGAAACTAGGGTTTTTGGGAAAATTTTTGAGTCTCGAAAAACTACTTGCGTAGAAAATTGTGCCCTCATAGAGTGCATATTTTGAGCCTGGAATCAAGTTTTTTGGATGTGTGAGTCTCCGGGAAAGTCAAACCCTAGTTTGACAGCTGCACTAGAAAATTGCTGAACCAAAAAGCTGTAGAAGCTGAATCTTGCAAGTCTGATTTGAAAGGTGAAGAGTTGAAGTATTAAGAATCCAAGCACACTAGTCATCTCATCTAATTCAAGCGCATCTCCTAGTAAGTTCAGTTTCTCATTCTGCAAAAAATTATTTTTTTGTGATTTTCTGACAAAATGACCCCAAGCACTAATCTTGAGGACAAGCTAGAAGGCATAGAGAATTTCTGAGCATGGAAATATAGGATTGGCCTCATCCTCCAAGAGAATGATCTTGATAAGTATGTCAGAGAAGAAGTTGCAGAACCTGAAGAAGCTAAAGCCAAGGAGAAGCACAGAAAGGATATGATTAGGGAACAAAGGATTATTGCTGACTCCATCAAGGATCACTTGATTCCTCAAGTGTCATCCAAGAAGACTCCAAAAGAAATGTTTGATGCCCTATATAGAATGTTTGAGGGAAGAAACATTAACAGAAATATGAATCTAAAATCTCAACTGAAGAGCACCAAGATGAGTCATGGAGAATCCATCCAAGACTACTTCTTAAGGGTTTCTCAGATCAAAGAGAAACTAGAAGCTATTGGGGATAAGATCGATGAATATGAAATGGTCATGAATGCTCTCAATGGTCTCACTAGACCCTAGGAGTCCTTCATTCAGGTGATGTGTGCCATAAAAGAAAGCATAAAGTTTGACATTGTATGGGAAGACTGCATTCAAGAGGAGACTAGAGTGGAAAATAGAGAAGCTCTACTAAAAGCAGATGATCAACCCCTAGCCACTCACACCAAAAGAAGGAGAGGAAATCCAATTTCAAGAGAAGAAATTTAAAGGAGTCTCATCCTCCTAGAAAAATCCAAAAGGTAAGAGAAAGTCCTCCCATTAGAGACTATTCTGATTTTGAATGTTTTCATTGTAATAAGATAGGACACCTTGCCCAAAATTGTCCTATAAAGAAGCAAGAGTATAGGAAGAGGATCAATAACAAAAAAATATATCATGCTCATCTAGTAGAAGATGAATATGAAGAAGAAGAAGAATAAAAAGAAGAATAAAGACCTCCAAGAAAACAAGCAAGAGAAGAAGATGTAGAAGAATATGTGTTATTCTCTGCACTCTCTAGATCTGTAACTCCTAGAGAAGACACCTGGCTTATTGATAGTGGTGCTTCAAAGCACATGACGAGACAAAATAAAACTCTATCCAAACTTGAATAAAAGAGCTCTCCTCATAAAGTATCCCTAGGAGATGACTATCAATATCCGATCAAAGGAGTTGGTGAAGCAAGCTACAAACTTGATTCAGGTAATCCCCTAAAGATGAAGGATGTATTATATGTACCTGGTCTAAAGAAGAATTTACTTTCTATCTCAGCCTTAGATAAGAAATGTTTTAGAGTTGCTTTCATAGATGGCCAAGTACTCATGTGGCCCAAAGGAAAGAATATTGAAGATGCAATCATTATTGGTGAAGAAGAAGGAGGCTTGTATAAACTAAAAGGCCACTGAGAAATAGCCCTTGTGCATGAGTCCACAGACCCTAGTGAACTATGGCACAGAAGGCTTGCCCACATTAATTACAAAGCTCTACCTCATGTAAACAAGGTATTAATGGGATTACCAGACATGAAGATCGAACATGAAGGCATTTGCAAAGAATGTGCGAAGGGAAAGAACATCAAGAATCCATTTTCGAAAAGTGAAACAAAGACAAAAGGTACGTTGGAATTGATTCATTCAGATGTATGTGGTCCAATGTATTCTACATCCCTAAGTGGCTTTGAATATTATATCACATTTATTGATGATTTTTCAAGAAAGACTTGGATATACTTCTTGAAAGCAAAGAGTGAAGTGTTTGATAAATTCAAGGAGTTCAAAGCCTTGATAGAGATCTTTTAGACAAGAAGATAAAGACACTCCGTTCATACAATAGAGGAGAATATACCTCAAAAGATTTTGGGGCTTTTTGCAAAGATGCCAGAGTCAAGAGGGAGCTAACCACTCCCTACAATCCTCAACAGAATGGGGTTGTAGAAAGAAAGAACAGAACCATTATGGAGGCTATGAATACAATGATATATGATCAAGATATTCCAATGCATCTATGAGTATAAGCAACAAGAACTACTATGTATGTATAGAATAGAATATCTCATAGTGCTCTTGGGTTCAAGACTCCAGAACAGATGTTCACGGGAAAGAATCCTGAGGTAAGTCATCTCAAGATATTTGGTTTTCCAGTATATATTCATATACCAAAAGAGAAAAGAACCAAGTTGGACCCTTCTAGAAAGAAGGGGATATTTGTTGGATATTGTGAAGTATCCAAAGCATTCAGAATTTACATTCTTAGATTTCATCACATAGAAATCAGTTGAGATGTGACATCCCTCAAGAGATCCAAGAAGTGCCAACATGAAGAAGTATATGAAGAAGAGACATCTCCCAGAAATAAAGAAACTACATGTCTCCCTGAAGGTGAAGCTCCTGAAGAACATGACATGGTAGAACCTCAAGAACCTCTTATGATGGAGATATCAAGAAAGAGATAGCCTTCTTGGACAAGAGAAATTATACGAGAGGCAGAAAGATATGGAGCACCTGAAGGCTCCACAAGGGAAAGAAAGAAACCTAAAAATTTCTCCAACTATGTAGCCTTGATGTGTGACCTTGTAGATCAAGAACCTACAAACTATGAAGAAGCATTAAAGAAGAAAGAATGGAAAGAAGCAATGACTGAAGAATACCAGTCAATAATGAAGAATGATGTGTGGGATATAGTTCCCAAACTAGAAGGAAAGAGTGTAGTATCCTCCAAATGGATATTTAAAATAAAGCATGCAGCTGATGGAAGTATTGAGAAGTATAAAGCAAGATTTGTGGCCAGAGGTTTCTCTCAAGAAGAGGGAATTGATTATGAAGAGACATTTGCCCCAGTAGCACAGTATACTTCGATTAGAGCTATCATGGCACTTGCATCCATGATGAAGTGAAACTTACACCAGATGGATGTGAAAACATCTTTTCTGAATGGTTTGATCAAAGAAGAAGTATACATAGAATAGCTGTTATCCAACTTTTTGTACCATAGTTGGGTTACTTGAGGAGTTGTTGGTTCACAAACTTGTTCAAAGTCTGATTCCAGTGTATTAGTTGATCCATCTGCTTGTCTAGCCAATATTGGCCAGTCACTTTTTTATTTGAATAAATTTGACCATGGCCCCGCGGGGTTTGTAATAAAATGTGCCAGTAGAATATTTTTGAGTGGTTCGGTCTCCTGAGACGTAGAATCTCAAATAAGGTATTCCAAGGGGTTTTTTGCCCCTGACAATTATGCTTTGCCTATAGCCGAGTATAATTGACGAGGTGTTCTCCCGCTTCCTCCAAAGTTGGAATTCTCGATGTTGAATTCTGGGCCTTGGCGGGTTATTAGAGCCCAACTGAGTGTTATAAGCCTACTAGACATTATTTAGATAGATCATTGTCATGTCCTAAGTCATCTGGACACATAAAAAAATTTCAAAAAAATATTTTTCGAACAGTGAAAAACTATTTTTTTATTTTTTATTTTTAATTACTTTACCTAAGTTTTTTGGGTTAATTTTTCCATAAATTAAATGGAAAAAACCCGTTCATGGTAAGTCAATCATTTGGACTCCCAATTCAGTGATTGATGGCTCTAACCTTAAGCCAAAAATCATTCTTGATCAGCCAGCCAGTCAGAACCAACTTTCAGATCAACAACCAGACACATAATGCCTTTTTTTATCAAAAAATTCAGTTTTGAGTAAAGAAATGAATTTTGATTAAAAAATGATTATTTTGGAGAAAAATAAAAATCTCCAAATTAATCCAAATTTAGTAAAATAAAAGGCTAAATGAAATCTCATGGAGCACTTATGATGAATGGAGTTATCATAACTCATCTTCAGTCATCATTAAGAGAGCAATTAATTTATTATCAGTTATCAGACATGTCATCTCCAGCTAAAGATGAGATGGAGAGCTCTCATTGGTTCGGTGATTTGATCGAGGTGAATACTGGAGCTTGAACCATTAGTGGGCTTCCCAAACCTAGCTCAAGCTCCTACCAGACCTATAGGGTGAGCTTACCTACATCCAGACTCACATGTGTGGCCTCATCCTTGGCTTGTTTTCAGTGCACAGGTTTGGAGTGGGGGCACCTTACCTGGGTGGAGGCCTTCCCCTCACTCCCAGTTCTCCAGTTTAGGTTTGGGCTCTTTGTTAGGTGGCTAAGCTGGTTAGGGTTGGTTTTTTGGTTTTAGGGTTTTAGCACTCTCTCATTTGTTCAATAGAGGCTCTTTCAGCTCTATTGGGGTGGCTGATTGATGCAAAGAACCTCTGGTAAAATATTGCAATGCTTGTTGCTCTTATGCAGCCTATTTGGTAATAAAGAAAGGCTTTGGAGGCTCATGCTATGTGGATCTTGGGTGCATATGTTCCTGCTAATGAGGTGAAATTGTTCTAGTTTCTTTACTTTTGATAATGTGTGGGTATTAATACACACTTTAGAGGGATTCTATAAGCACGTAGGAATAGGTATTTGTAGCTTCAAGTTACCTGTTTATTTTATTTACTTTCAAAACCCTCAAAGAGCATTGTTTTATTCAGCTATATTTTATGCTTTTGAGATTTGAATAGTAAATAATACATGTTTTAACCCCCATGTTGCCAAGTGTATAAGATTGTTTTGCAGACCACTTCATTGTACCAAGTAAGAGGCTGAGCTAAGTTGCATCTACTCTTCTTGGAGCAAAGCATATGTACCTAGCAGCTGCATGCCATTGGGATCCAAAGTGATTTCAGGGATTGAAGATCCAAGTGGTTCATCTTCTCCATTCACCCTAAAGTCAAATTTTCTTATTATTTTACTTTATGTTGCAATTAGTATCTTGATCTATAAAGTAAATATTTTGCATCTACTTGCTTCCATTTCTAGATATAGGAAGTGTTCGTTCTCTTAGATCTAGTTGGTATTTGAAGCAGCACAAGGGTCATATATTTTTCTCAAATGCTAGGTGTACTTTTGTAGTATATTCTATTGTTTAAACCATCATTTTGTAGGTAAATAGCTCGCTGGTTTTTTCTCTCTCCATGACAGGTTAAGCGGGAAAACTTGCAAAAAACTAAGGAATTAAGCTGCAAAAAACTTCCCATTGTCCCTCTTCTTAATCCTTTTTCTATCGATCGCTTTGCTTTGTTTATTTTACCTCTTCTTCATCGCTGCCCTATTAGTACCTTTTTTACCATCCCTTTTTCTCTTTTTGGATAGCCCTAGTGTGCCCTAGCTTTCTTCCCCTTTTTGCCTCTTTTTTACCCAAATTTTTGGGCTTCCTTTAACCTTGTTATTGGTATTTTCTTTTACTTTTTTTTTGCTGCCCTGTTTTTCCTTTTTTATGACAGCCACTTATTTCCTCTTTTGCTGCCCCGTTTTCTTCAATTTTTTTCATCCCTTAGCTTCTTAGTTGGCTGCCCTATTCTCCCTTTTCTTTGGTTTTGATTCTTGCTTTAGTTTGTTTCCTTCCTTCTCTCATCTTCTATTGTTTCAGCCCTCTTTCCTTTTGTTCCTTTTTACTCTCTTCAAACTTCTTCCCTTTTCCCTTTTCAAAGTTTAATAAAAGATCTCAAAAGTAAAAATACAAGGAACTCTCCTTTTTACAGGTTACAATAAAAATATCTTTGTTTGAGTGGGGTTTTGAAGTTCCCACTCTCTTCCTCCCCCATTTGGGGAGGCTTGTGTTGTGTGCATGCTTTGATTAGTGCTAATTTTCATCATTCAGTACATCTCATGCTTAGATCATTAATTGTTAATTCATCATTGCTAAGTTGATTATTCAGTTTAATTGTTTATCTTTCTAAGTCAATCAACTACTTAAATCTCTTGAATCTCACCATAAGGTGGATCAAGAGTTCTCTCTATCGAAGAGTCTAAGCAACTAATATCATCTTGTGCTTGTTTAATCAATTAATAATCCATAAGTAAGACTCTTGAACTTGCAGAAACACAGGTCAAGAGCATTCTCTACCGGAGAACATTTTAGATTTGCATAATCCCTGCATTGGATTCATATAGATTAGCTAAGTCTCTTGAAGCATAGTCATAAGATGAGGTCAAGAGTGCTCTCTGTCGGAGATTTTTTAACTTAATAAAATTCACAACTCACACCCCTTTAATTAATTAAACCTCTTCCCTCCTTGTCGGAGTATGCTCTGACCGATCTTAGATCGGAATACCCATAAATGACATTGGATCTCTAAACCCCACAAGAGGAACTTAACTAAAACTTTTCCCCATAACCAACGCACCGGCGTTGTTTGATAAATAGCAAGGCATGTGGGAAAATTCCAAGTGTGGGAACTGGGCTACCTAATATGGGCAGTGGTAGTTAAGTTACTGAACACTTACCTTTGACCCCAGACAGGTCCGTCATGTCTTTGAACGGAGTCACTGAAGGTATTACCAGTTAGGACATCCAGCTAACATAAGTGAAGATCACAAGTAAAAACTCTTAAAACTTACCAAGAGCACTTGAAAAACCTACCATTCACTGGAATCTTTTGGGATTCACATATTTACACTCGAAGCATCTCTAATAAGTTGACTCCATAGGCACTGGTCCTATCTTTTACACATTGTTGATAATCTGGGCCATGTTCCCATTGAATGTTTGATTATAAATCATATCTATGAATGCTTTATCTATTTTGAAGTTCTCAAATATTTGTCTAACTTTCAATTATGGTGATAGCAATGTGGATTGCTTTGTCTTGTGCTCAATTCATTGCATTAATCATCTTAAATCACAATAAATCCTAAACAACACCCATCCGCATCCAAGACATCTAAAAATTAATTTAAACATTGAGCCATAGAAAACTCTTTGTTAGGGACTACCCCCCTTGGCTTCATTAGGAGTTAGCTTAAACAGAGGAGCTAGGAGTAGGTGATAGTACCTAGCTCTGTGGTTGCCCCCAAGGTCACACCTCTCCCACTTTTTGAAGTGAGGAGACAACTTTTGGAAGATTTCTGCTACTGGTGTGTAATCGGTGGACAACAATAGACACAAGGATTTGAAGTTGAATATAGACATACTCACGTATGCAAGTTAAAGATGGCCTTATATGGTATTAAACAAGCCCTCAAGCTTGGTATGAGGGGATAGATAACTTCCTGTCAAGCATGGGATTTGCCAAGAGTAAATTTGATCCTAACCTTTATCTCAAAGTTGTAGAAGATAAAACTGTCATCCTACTATTATATGTGGATGACCTATTCTTGACAGGGAATGAGAAACAGGTTATGGAAAGCAAGACGAAACTAGCAGAAGAATTTGAATTGAAAGACCTTGGGTTAATGCATTATTTCCTAGGTCTGGAAGTATGGCAAAGTTCAGAAGGAATCTTTCTCAACTAGGGAATGTATGTGGTAGATATATTGAAGAGATTCAATATGTTGGAATGCAAAGCCATGAACACACCCATGGACTCCAACCTAAAGCTGTTAGCTGATGACTCATCAGAGTTAGTGGATGTGACTCTTTACAAACAAATTATTGGGTCATTGATGTACTTAACAAATACAATACCAGGAATTTGTTTTGCTGTAAACACCTTAAGTCAATATCGAGTACAACCTAGATGGGTTCACTTGGTAGCTGCAAAACATGTGATGAGATATTTGAAAGGGACTATAGAATTTGGTCTATACTATGATAATAGCCATGAGTATAGATTGTATGGATATATAGATGTAGATTGGGTCAGAAGTATCTCGGACAGAAAAAGTACATCAGGTGGATGTTATAGTTTGGGATCTGCTATGATTTCATGGTTTAGCAGAAATCAATCCAGTGTTGCTCTAAGCACTTCAGAAGTAGAATATATAGCAGCTTGCTTTCCTAGTTGTGAAGCCATATGGCTTAGGAAGCTGTTGTCAGGATTATTCAACCTAGAGTTGGACACTATCATGATTCTATGTGACAATCAAAGTTGTATAAAGATGACAGAGAACCCTGTGTTCCGCGACAGATCAAAACACATAGAAATTAGGTATTTCTACATTTGAGATATGATGCATAAAGGAGCCATAAAAATCCAGTACGTGAGTACTGATGAACATTTTTCTGATGTGTTGACGAAACCTCTATCCTGAATAAAGTTCAAACACTTTAGAGACAAGCTTGGTGTGGTTCGAAAAGAACTTCACCAAAAGGGGGAGTAGTGATGTTGCAGTGGGATTGTATCATCCTTGGGAACTTGCCCTAAAGTGATCCGGTGACCTCGGTCCTCGAGAATGAAGAGGGATTATATCATCTCAGGACATATGTTCATAATATATTTGGTGACTTCAGTCCTTGAGAATGTGGTGGGATTGTATCATCCCTTTCAAATTTCCCTAAAGTGATCCGGTGACCTCGATCCTCGATAATGAAGAGGGATTGTATCATCCCGAGACATATGTCCAAATTGATTCGGTGAACTTAGGTCATCGAGAATGTGGTAGGATTGTACCATCCATGTACCTTGGTTCAGAATGGATCTAGTGAACTTTGATCATTGAGAGTGTGGTAGGATTGTATCATCCATGAACTTCGGTTCAGAATGGATACGGTGAACTTCGGTCGTTGAGAATGTGGTAGGATTGTATCATTCGTGAACTTTGATTCAGAATGGACCCGGTGAACTTCGGTCATCGAGAAGGTGGTAGGATTGCATCATCCATGAACCTTGGTTCAGAATGGATCCGGTGAACTTCGGTCATCGAGAAGGTGGTAGGTTTGCATCATCCGTGAACTTCGGTTCAGAATGGATCCGGTGAACTTTGGTCATTGAGAAGGTGGTAGGATTGCATCATCGGTGAACTTCGGTCATCGAGAAGGTGGTAGGATTGTATCATCCATGAAATTCTGTTCAGAATTGATCCGGTGACTTCGGTCATCCAGATGGTGGTAGGATTTTATCATCCATGAACCTCGGTTCAGAATGGATCCGGTGACCTCAGTTGTTGAGAATGTGGTAGGATTGCATCATCCCTGGACTTTAAGTCTAAAAGAGATCCAAATACTTCTATGTCTTTGTACTGTGGCTTACAGTCTGTTGCTGCTGATGATGATGTTTTCTGATCGAAAGATCAGAGTATGATGATGATGATGTTTTCTGATCAAAAGATCAGAAGTTGTTGATGATGATGATGTTTTCTAATTGAAATATCAGAGTATGATGATGATGATGTTTTCTGATCGAAAGATTAGAAGTTGTTGATGATGATGATGTTTTCTGATCGAAAGATCAGAATTTGTTGATGATGATGATGTTTTCTGATCGAAAGATCAGAGTATGATGATGATGATGTTTCCTAATCAAAAGATCAGAAGTTGCTGATGATGATGATGGTTCCTGATCAAAAGATCAGAATGTGATGATGATGATATCAGAATATGATGATGATGATGTAATGATCAAAAGATTAGAATTATGATGACAATGATGATGTCATACTGATCAAAATATCAGAGTATGATGATGACAACATACTGATCAAAAGATCAGAAGTATGATGGCGATGATGATGACATACTGATCGAAAGATCAGAGTATGATGATTTTTCTAATCGAAAGATCAGAGTATGATGATGTTTTGATGATGATAGTTCTGATCAAAAGATCAGAGTATGATGATATTTTGATGATGATGTTTTTTAACAGAGTATGATGATGTTTGGATGATGATGGCTCTGATCAAAATATCAGAGTATGATGATATTTTGATGATGATGTTTCGGATCAAAAATTCAAAGTGCTGATGTTGATGTTGCTGATCGAAAGGTCAAAGTACTAAAGATATTGTTGATCAAAAGGTCAAAGTGCTGAATATGTTGCTGATCGAAAGATCAAAGTGTTGAAGATGTTGTTGTTGATGAAAAGGTCAAAATTCTAAAGATGTTGTTGCTAATGGAAAGGTCAAACTGCTGAAGATGTTTTTGATCAAAAGGACAAAGTGCTGAAGATGTTGCTACTGATTGAAAGGTCAAGATGCTGAAGATGTTGTTGATTGAAGCGGTCAAAAGTGTTGATGATACTGAAGACTGAATATTGAAGATGAAGACTACATGATGTTGAAAAGATTCCAATGATTAATATATGTGTTACCCTGATGATGTTGATGTGCCCTCAATCTCTCTCCTATTATTGTTGTTGTTGTTGTTGTTGTAGAATACCCTTCTCATCAAGGGGGGGTGTTGAAATATTGTAACTTTGAAGAATATTCTATATGTATCTTTTTGTGGTCCCCGATGGTCTTACCAGGAGAACCACTTGTATTACTTTGTACGCCGATGCTTCTAATCGGAAGAACTAATAAGAGTCATGAGGTAGTCCCCTCTAACTGTAAAGGTGGGTCATTAGCACCCCAGTGTGGTTACTTGAGCCTACATGTGTAACTTGAGCCTACATGATTTAACTCGAGCCTACATGTCAGATGAGTTAACTTAAGTGAACGGATGAATATAAATAGAGGTGTAGCACTCCTCATTTGCAGCACACATTCTCACTTGTGTAGTGCATTAGTGGAGAAGAGAAGAGTAGCTGGAGAAGGAGGAGGATCAGGATTTGATCTCCTTGTTGGTTTTACCTTTTATCTTTTTAGGGCATCTATATTGAGGAAGCTTTTTCTGGGTTTTTCCCTTTACGATTTTCCCAGGATAAATCTATGTTGTTCTTGTGATACTATTTATTTCAGTGATCCTGTTTATATGCTTTTGTTATGAAAATGAAATGAAATACTAATGTATTAGCTAAGCATATGAAAATTTAACAAATTAAACCATATATCCTTCCTCCACATCCTCTTTATTCTAGAATAGTAAACAACATCAATAGTACAATAGAAACAACACCTTAATCCCAGTTCTAGCTATCTTGGAAGAGATAATCTGTGCTTTATTTATAGAAAAAACAAGAGATATAGCCAAGGGGGTGCAAAAATCCCAAGGAGAGAGAGACTGCAGCTGCATGTTGAGTGAATTCAAGCTTGATCTGAGTCTATCTAAGTCTGATATGAGTCTCATTGAGTGCAACTGTCAATCAAAGAGTTGATCTGACTGATACCTCAACCTACTGACTGAAGCATCCACCAAAACTCATCTAGATGAGAGCACACGTGTGGAGGAGAGATGGAGGGTGCAATTCCCAATATTGCATGTTGTGTTGCACTCCCAAATAATCCCAAATCACCTCCTTCAGTCAAGGAATTGTCAGATCTAGTCAATCCCAAGTGGATGAGACTGATTTCAGTCAAATTGGAGCATATCCTAATGATTTAGGATTTGAGGTTTTCTCCATTATTTAATTAGTTCATAAACTAAATAATCAATATTTGATTTTTAGGGATTTTTAACCTGAGTGATGGACAAATCACTCAAAACTTAGAAAAAGTGGGTCTATAGGTTTACATGGTACTCTTAGCTTGAAAATGAGCACCCCCATGACTGAAACTGATTATTGAGCCCACTTTTATTACAAAACCAATATTTCCAATTATACTATTAAAAAATAGCCTAAGTTTTGTGGAAAAATTAAAAAATTAAAAAATTAAAAACTTAAAAAATTAAAAAAATTAAAAACCTAGGGGGAATTTATACATGTTCATATGACTCGACAATAATGCCAAGCATGTTTATACATTGACACATAGACTCTAATAACCTCAATAGGCCTAAATGCCAAGATGACCACCCCAACTTTGGAGGTATTGAGTGAAAACCTTAGAAATTATAAGTCGGTTATTCAACAACCAATAATAACCAAGGGAAAAAACATCCTGGGCTGATCGGATTGACAAATAAAGTCTAAGAGACCGAGTCTTTTACAGACACTATCATGCTAGAACATTTTATTACAACTCCCTTATGGAGTATGAACATGTGATATAATACAACAAGCACTTCCCAGAAGAAATTTGAAAGGTCTTCTAAAGTTCGAACAAATCATCTTTGTCCGGTTCACCAGGCTCATTTGATAAAAAACCACTAAGTACAACTTAGGTGGTAACATGCTTCCTCCTTAAAACAAGGAGCATTTTTGGGGTGATCTGAGTGTCATAAATGCACCTAATTGCTAACTAACCATTACAATCAGTTAACCTCAGTTGTGAAGGCACCTCCATTCATTATTTGATTATTTTTTGTCATTATTTATGAACTCAAGCTAACACATGCGCCTACATCCACTTCTGATGACATGGGTCACTTCAGTTAAATCCATCGGAGCTACTTGGAGTTATGCATGCATTAACTCCATTGTAATATCATTATTTTATTGATTATACAGAGCTGGAACATTCTATTGCAACACCATTATGCCATTTTCATGCTTAATTGTCTGAAATCTCTTATGAGGCTGTGTTTTAGTGCCTAGATTACTGTGATAGATTAATATGGTATCAGAGCTCATGGAGGGATGAAGATCATTCTCTTCAAAAACATGGTTTTTTATGGATCTTGCATGGAAAATTGAGCAAATGGAAGACCCATTTCCAATCCTACTTCAGACACAAGACGAATGTGTTGAATCTCAGGGTGTTTGGGTCCACTGCATGGGCCTGAATTCCACATGATAAAAGGATAGCTTTGCAACCGCAAAGAATTGATTGTTTGTTTATTGGATATCCTAATGACTATTAAGGTTTCAAGCTATTATATATTAGAACAAAACAAATCATCATTGAAATAAGTGTCCGGTTCGATGAGCCTCTTCAAGAGGTAGAACTAGTGAAGGAGAAAACTGCTCAATTTCCTTCCTATTCTACTAAATATTTGGATGATGAAATTGGGGGTGTTGACTATGATTTGGAACCTGATTTGGAACCTCTGATATATGATATCAGTGACCAGCAATCATCATGTTTAATTTCAGAACCTGAAGTGCAAACACATCTCCCAACTTGGGCCAAGCAGACACTCTCCTCCGCAGGTGAACACATTAGGAATCTGGATGATCCAAGAAGAACCCAGTTTGATTTCCAAAGATAAGGTATTGCGCTCTCTTGTGCTGACTATTTTATGTCTGAAACTTGTTATTTAATGATAATTTCAGATCCTAAGTCTTACTACCATGCTCGGAAATATCCGAGATGGAAAGCTACCATGGACGAAGAGATGAATTCTTTTCAAAAGAATGCTACTTGGGAACTAGTTTCTCTTCCTCTCGGGAGGAAATTAGTTCAATTAAAGTGGGTGTTTTAGAATAAGGTTGATTCTTATGGAACAACCTAAAAATATAAGGCAAGTCTGGTGGAAAAAGGTTTCTCCGAGGTCTAAGGTGTGGACTACCATGAGTCTTTTGCATTGGTTGCAAAAATGGACTCCATCTGCCTAGTTTTGGCAATTACGGCATCCAAGCACTGGGAAGTGCATCATATGGATGTTAAGTATTCCTTTATACATGGATATATTCATGAGGAGATATACATAAAGCAGCCCAAGGGATACATTTCAGATTCATCTTTGGTTTTCAAACTAAAGAAGTCATTATTTGAGTTAAAAAAGGCCCCAAGAGAGTGGTATTCGAAGATGGATGCCTTCCTTGTCTCGCAAAAATTCCAAAGGTGTAAATTAGATCTGAATGATTATATATAGTAGTATGATGGTAATTTTATTATGATTGTTTTATATGTTGATGATCTCTTGATTACTAGTTTTTGATGTAATTATAACTTCGGAATGTATTCACTTGTATTTCTTATCTATTGTAACCCGATGTTTATTCTGGGATGTATTGTAAAGTATTTGAGTCATGTCATACCCCGATGTTTATTCTGGGAAGTTTCTATAATGAGAAAGTCATGTCAAGTCATTATGGGTAACCCTCTTATTGGTCAAGG
>LPNX010841375.1:443425-482300 GCA_001517045.1 Pseudotsuga menziesii
TAGTGAGAGAGAGAGAGACTGTTGCTGCAGGGAGTGCATATTACTATTTGGGGTCTTACCATTTTTGTGCTGATTCTATCTCTGAGGAAGTTGCGAGGTTTTCTCCTTTATGGTTTCCCCAAGGAAAACTCTTTGTGTCTCTTGTCTCTTGTGATGTGCTTATGTTTTATTGTTGTGCTTGTTATTCTCTCACCGAAAATATCCTAAGATCATAATGCTAGCTTATATGATGAAAAGCTAACATGGTATCAGAGCTAACCTATGAAGAAGACATTGTACAGCTACAGAAGCTAGGTATTCTTACATTTTGGATCTCTCTTCACAATCTATCAGCAAAAGTATGCTAGGATGACTCTCCATTGAAGGGTGCATCTTTCTCTCGAAGCGGAATTTGATTCCAAGAATTTTTAGTTTTTGATGCGGAAATTAGAGCTTTCTGTAGAAGAGGAATTTTTGAGTGAGCCCAGCATAGGATTGTTCTCCTCATCAAAAACAAAGTTTAGAGACCTAGATCAATAAATTTGGTTGGGTGAAACTTCGGGAAAGTCAAACCCTAGTTTGACCCTGAGCTAGAAAAACCCTAAATACTAACTCTACTAAGTTTTGCTATATCCCGATATTGGCGAAGGCCCAGGAGTTAAAAATTTCAGGGGCTGAAGATAAACTTCCTGACGAACACTGTGTTCAAAATTAAGCTTTATGATCCATCCAAGTTAGGGTTCCAGCCTCTTCCAGAATTCATCCCTAAACAGGACACCTAGGGATAATTGCAATATCATGGGCTACAAAGGTCCAAATTGAATTCGTGAAGATTTTACAAAAAGGGCACGGACTGTACTTTCAGTGGTACGAATATCAGACTCAGAACATGAACCAGTGACATGTGGCATTCCATACAACTTCATTGTTCTGAACAGTCCTGTAACAGGTCACCTTGGGAAAAGGATCATAAATCCCAAATGGTGAAACCCATTCTGATGAAACCTATGGTTCTGGATCAGGGACATGTGAGGTTACCTCAGTGAGAAATTTCAAACACATAGGAGCAGCAATTTTAGATATATCATAGAAACAGTAACATGCATTTTTGCAGAAGAAATTGGAAAATTAGGGATTTCTGTTACAGGAGCTTCCCTCCACTATTTTCAGAAAAGGAGTACATTGGAAAGCTCCATTTGAAGAGATCTATTTGTCTATCTAGTAATATTTGAAAGATTCCAAGTTTTGAAAATTAGGGTTTCTGTGACAAACCCTAGATCAGCCAGCTCCGGAACCAGGATGGACACCTCAAATTGGTAAGATCTAATCCTTTGCTATTTTCATTTGAGGTTCTCATTTAAAAGTGATCTATCACATCAGCTTGATGATAAGCTTGGTGAAGCTGACAACTTCCAAGCATAGAAGTATTTGATCTCTCTGAAGAAAATGGATTGGACACCTACATGAGTATAGAGGTTCCAGTTTTAGAGGGAGATAAGGTTAGAAGCCTTTCACAAGAAGAAATTGGTCAAGGGAAAGAAGATCATGGTTGATTCAGTCACGGATCAACTTGTACTACAAGTGTATTCCCTAAATACATTGAATATGTTTGATTCCTTGACCAAGCTATTTCAAGGGAAGAACATACATCAGAATATGACCTTAAGAAACCAGCTGAAGAATGTGAAGATCCAGAATGCATAGACCATGCAGTCATAAGGGTATCTCAAATATAAGAACAACTTGAAGCGGTAAAAGAAGAAGTGAAGAATGCAAAAGTGGTGATAGCCACCTTGATCAGCCTCCCAGGATCATGGGATCCATTCATGTGAGGAATGTGTGCCAGAAGGAAGTGATTACATTCAGTAGAATCTGGGAAGAAGAAGAAGCTCGACTCATAAGAAGAGAAGAGAAGATGGGAGCAATTGAAGATCAAGCTCTCACCATCCAAAGAAGATCTCTCAAGCAATGAGGAATATGAAGAACTCAACTCTTTAAGAATCTCTTATCCACCTTAGCATTTGGATAAGAAATGATGATATTATGAATGAAGAAGACAATGAAGCTGAAGGCTCAAGAAGGAGTCTACCCACGAAACAAATAAAGATAAGTATTCAATTGTCATTTCATTATTTTGTTATGCATTTTTTTATATTTACTTAAAGTATTATGCATGATAGGATATTTGCATTAACAACAGTATACTACTAATATGGATGTGATGGGTAAGTAGCTCATGGTTCTATACAAACTCTCCATTGCTACTTATCTAGAATGAAACCTCTTTGTTGACATATTGGATTAGTGCACAATCTCAATGTTGTCCTGGTAGAGATGGAAGGAATCTAGAAAGTTTCAGTGAAATATGGATGAATGTTGTATTGGCTAAAGTAGTTGCATGATCATATATTTATGCATAATAATTTTCCAGTATGAATACTCCTTATGAAATGTTTCTAACCATACAAATGCATTTGACTTGTAGGAAAGACCGCATACATAATCGCTTGCAAGCAAAGAAGAATGAGACTTGTTCCGAAGAACAAGTGACGACATTTCAAAATGAAGAATAATATGACGAATACAACGACATCATTGATACAGAACCTTCCAGCCACCAAGAAAAAAGGGAAGACCAGTTCAAGAAGAATGATGTCAAGGCGCAGTATCGAGACCTGAAGAGAAGTTCATAGTTCCATCATGCAGTAGATGGAAACATCGTGGGATACAAAGCAAGATTTGTAGCACGAGGCTTCTCATGAAAAGAAGGCCTAGACTACGAAGAGACATTTGCAGGCAATAAGAGTTGAAACACATACATGATGAGATTGATGAAGACCTTAACCTTTGCTACAAGGTTGAAGATGAAATTCCATACACTAGATGGATACATAGAATACTAGTAGCATAGGAAGCTCCTTGTCACTCCAGTTAGAATGTTTTCAGTGCATAGACCATAGAAGACAGAGGGAGTATGATGCTTCGCTTCAGAGGGAGTGACTATAGAATATCTTGAGGTTCGACATGGTATGACAGGATGGGAAGATTACTGATGAATCTAGGCTTTACTGAGAGTAGAGTGGATTCCAACCTTTGCTTCAAGGTTGAAGGTTCAAGACCAGTGATGCTCCTGTTATGTGTCGATGCACTATTTTCTAGGCATGGAGGTGTGGATAAGGGAAGTATGTAGTAGAGATCTTGAATAGGTTCAGGATGATGGACTACATGACCACACCTATGGCATCAAACATGAAGCTATTAAGTGATGCTTCATCAGAGATGGTTGATGCTATGATGTATCGTCAAATGTTTTGGTCCTTGATGTACTTGAGACCAGATATTTGCTTTGCTGTGAACACATTGAGACATGTTCACCTGATGGTTGCAAAGCATGCAGGGGTATAGTTGATTATGGGCTCAAGTATGATGCGAATCAAAATATTAACCTGGAGGGTTATGTTGATTCAGATTGGGCAGGCAGTGCCATCGATAGGAAGAGCACTTCAAGGTGTTGCTTCAGTATGGGATTAGACATGATCTCTTGGTTTAGAAGGAAGCAATCCTGTGTGGCACTGAGTACAACTGAAGCAGAGTATGTCGCAGCTTGCTCAGCTAGTTGTGAGGCAGTATGGCTGAGGAAGCTACTGTTTGATTTATTTGATCTCCAGATGGATGCTACTTGTATACATTGTGACAACCAGAGTTGCGTGAAGTTGTCAGAGAATCCAGTGTTCCATGACAAGTAGAAGCACAACGAGATCAAGTATCACTATATCAGGGATATGGTGCAGAGAGGAGTAGTGAAGCTCTAGTATGTTGTGATGGAGGAACATATAACTGATGTGTTGATGAATCCATTGGCCAGAGTGAAGTTCGAGTACTTCAGGGAGAAGCTTGGTGTTCTCTAGATTGAGGTTTCCTCCAAGGGAAAGTGATGAGTCCCAAAGCCATTTTGACAAGTAGGTCAGATATAAGGGATGAACCATTCTGTCATGGTGAGAGGATTCAGTTCCTTCCATGTCAGATATGAGTGCTGATTTCCATTCTGGGAATGGAGGTACTTGGTCAGTTACCAGGAACACTCTATCCGGGACTGAGAGAGCCATTCTGACGAGTAGGTTAGATGTAAGGGCTAAACCATTCTATCATGGCTAAAGGATTAGGTTCCTCCCATGTCATATGTGAGTGTTGGCCATTTTGTTGAGTAGGATAGATGTAAGGGCAACTGCCACTCTTCGTGCGAGTGGAGGCACCTGGTCAGTTACCAGGTAGCTCAGTCTGAGATTAGGGGCCTTTCTGATGAGGGTGGAGGATTTGGTTCCTTCCAGGTCAGATGTGATTGCATGCCATTCTGTCATGGTGAGAGGATTAAGTTCCTTCCATGGTCGATGTAAGTGCAGGCCATTCTGTCATGGTGAGAGGATTAAGTTCCTTCCATGGCCGATGTAAGTGCGGGCCATTCTTTCATGGTGAGAGGATTCAGTTCCTTCCATGCAGATGTAAGGGCAGGCCATTCTATCATGGTGAGAGGATTCAGTTCCTTCCATGACAGATGTGAGTGTAGGGCCTTTCTGATGTGATTGTAATTTACTACATGATCAGATGTGAGTGTTGGGCATGCCTTTCTAATGAGTAGGTTAGATGTAAGTGTTGGGAAAAGACCTACCTGATGGTTAGGACTACAACCAACATGAAAGAAGGTTGGCTCTGTAGAACATCCTATGATGAGATAGCACACACATGATGATGACCAAATGAGATCCAGATCGAGCTATGATCTAGATCCAGTTATGATGACTTTGAGAGATCCAGATCCAGTCAAGTGATGATGATCCAGATCGAGTTATGATCCAGATCCAGTTATGTTGATCTAGATCGAGTGACGATCCAGATCTAGCAGTGATGTTCCATATCAAGTATGATCCAATGACGATGTTCCAGATCGAGTATGATCCAGTGACAATGTTCCATATCGAGTATGATATAGTGATGATGTTCCAGATAGAGTATGATCCAGTGACAATGTTCCAAATCAAGTATGATCTGGTAATGATGATCTAGATCGAGAGATGATCCAAATCCAGATAAAGATGACCTAAAGATGAAGATGACTTGAAGATGAAGATGACGAGAAGTTGATGATGATTCAGATGATACAGAGAAGAAGACTTGCACTAATAAATTGTGTCGAGAGAATACCTTCCTAGTTAAGAGGGAGTGTTGATGTAATTATAACTTCGGAATGTATTCACTTGTATTTCTTATCTCTTGTAACCTGATGTTTATTTTGGGATGTATTGTAATGTATTTGATTCATGTCATACACCGATGTTTATTCTGGGAAGTTTATATAATGAGAAATTCATGTCAAGTCATTATGGGTAACCCTATTATTGTTCAAGGGTTAAAGTCCCCATAGTTGTGGGGCCCTTGGGTTATTAGACTATCCTAGTGAATTCGACCCTAGGTGAGTCATTGTAAGTCGGGGCAATAGTCCCCACCATTGTGTTACCCTCCTATTGGTCATAGGAGGCAAATTCCCCACAAGTGGTGGGGCACTAGGGTTATTAGACACTCCTAGAGATGTCGGCTCTAGTAAGTAATTGTTAAGTGAGGCTGACATGATGGAGTGGGTTCCAAGTGAATGGAAGAATATAAATAGAGAGTGAGAGCCTCTCTATTTATCACTTGCAACAAACACACTCACTCATTGAGGGTGCATGAGTGAGAGAGGAGAAGCTCTCTCAGTGAGAGAGAGAGAGAGAGACTATTGCTGTCAGGAGTGCATCTTATTGTTTTGGGGTCTTACCATTTTTGTGCTGATTCTATCTTTGAGTAAGTTGCAGGGTTTTCTCCTTTATGGTTTCCCTGAGGAAAACTCTTTGTGTCTCTTGTCTCTTCTGATGTAAGTTATGTTTTATTGTTGTGCTTGTTATTCTCTCAGTGAAAATATCCTCGGATCATAATGCTAGCTTATATGATGAAAAACTAACACTAGTAGCATAGTTTCTTCCATTTCAGTCATAAAAGCTGTCTTCCATGATGCATTTGAGATGAGGGATTTGGGGCTCTTGAAGCAATTTACGGGGCTTGAAATTGCCCAAAAATTTGATGGGATCATGGTTACTTAGTATAAATACATATCATAATTGTTAGTTAATTTTAACATGGCTGAATGTAAGGCTTATCCATTCCCTTTCCTTTCAGGGATCAGCCTTGAAGAAGGAAACAACACTCCACCCATGGATTGCACAATCTACCAGCAACTGATTGGTAGGTTGCTTTACTTGAATCATTACTGGACTGATATATGTTATGCCATGAATGCTGTATCAAGATACATGCAACAGCCTCATTATATTCATTGGAAGGAAGCCAAGAGGATCACCTAGTATATTCAAAGAACCAGGACCTACAACATTCACTATGTTGCAGACTCTAAGCTAGAGTTGGTTGGTTACACAAATTCAGATTGGGCGGGATATTCTATTGATTGGAAGTATAGTTTTGGATATGTATTCATGTTTGGCGGTGGCCCTATTTTCTGGTCTAGAAAAAAGTAGGCCTCCATTGCATTGTCTTCAGCAGAGGCCGAGTACCGAGGAGCGGTGAATGGTTGCATCTAAGTTGTTTGGTTGCAAGGCATTCTTTTAGAGTTTAATTTTGGTAGTACTTTCTCCACTGTCCTCTTTTGTGAAAATCAAAGTGCTATTAATATCTCTACATATCCATTTACCATGCAGAGGACTAAGCATGTAGAGATACACATGCACTATATCAAGGAATATGTGCATGACAGGACCATCATTCTGCAATACTGCTCTACTGATGAGCAAATTGCAGACATATTCACAAAGAGATTTTCTAAGAATAAGTTCACTTACCTCTATTCACTATTGGGGTTTATTTCATCATGGTGATCAGATTACTTCTCCAGTGTTCAGCTTGAGCGGGGGTTTTTCCCACTAGGTTTTCCCTCTTTCCTCACTTAGATTTATTTTTTAGCATTGTTTGAGTTACATTATTGTACAGGGTAACCTATGGCCTTTATTTTTGGGGCCCTATCATTTCATGCATTTTATTTTACTCCTCCTGAATATACCTTAAGGGGGGGGTGTTGGATTCATTTACCCAACATGCACACTTATTTGGTCAATTTTGGCCTATTTACCCACTATCCTAAGTTTAATTGACTTACTTGGAATAAAATGAGCACACTATGACATCAACATGAGCACACCCATGCCCTCCTTCAGTCAAGGAGGCCAACTAAGCCTTCTCCTTCATTTAGGGAGGCTAACTGGGCTTCCTCCTTCAAACAGGGAGCATTTCTAGGGTGATATGAGTGTCATAAATGCACCTATTTGCTTATTGATTGTTACAATCAATTAACCTAAGTTGCAAAGGTGCCTCCATTCATTATTCGATTATTTTTTGTCATTATTTATGAACTAGAGCTAACACATGCTCCTACAACCACTTCTGATGACATGCGTCACTTCAGTTAACTCCATCAGAGCTACTTGGAGTTATGGATGCACTACCTCCTTCAGTTGGACATGCAGTTACATGTGATGAGTCACTTTCAGTTAGAATCAGTCATCTATTTCACTCCGATTTAGTTGGGACTTAGTGTGAGAGTCAGTTATTGATTAGTTTTGTGGTTAACTAAGTGTGCCGATTGTGGTTGACATTTAGTCAAGCCACACCCATTCATTCAATTTGAATGACCTCCTTGGGAATTCAAATTTTCTTGGAATTCATGCATATTGCATGATCATTGTATTGTACTATCATTATTTTATTGATTATACAGAGCTACAACATTCTATTGCAACACCAGTATGCCATTTTCATGCTTAATTGTCTAAAATATCTTATGAGATTGTGTTTTAGTCCCTAGATTATTGTGACAGATTACTAATATGGTCCCCCAGCAAAGATACCCAAATTCTGTAGAGCTGACCCAGTTCTACCACCACCACCAGCGAGAACAGAGCTGACCGATGAAGAAAAGAACTTGATGCCCCCATATGGGTCACCTAGGGTCCCAAGCGCAGCAAGAGTGACAGTGGATGTGCAGGAACTTCTAGAAGATCCCACCATTCCAAAAGGTGTCCCACAGTCCCAAGATAGATATAATCACCCCAAAACTTCAGGACTTGAAGTTTGAAGATTATGATACTAGGAAGCAAGAGGAGCTGGTCAGAAACTGATTCATGGTCGTGATGCCCGGTGAACCACCAAATGCAGGCGTAGTTTCTGTAGTGGAGTGGGCACAAATATTGGAGTATTCAGACATCTTAAATCTGCCCCTTATGCCACATTTTGGCTGCATTGCCTCAGTCAATATGTATGTCAAGTAAATTCTAGTATGCTTCCATGGAGGCTACCTATGGCTAGACAAGTCATTTGAGGTAATGGTTGAACTGGTCTCAGCTATCCCAGGTCTCCCACGGCAAGGAGTCAACTTGGCCCCATATCTGCAAAAGGAAGGGGAAAAACTGGACAGAATGACATGAAGGGAAAGTACCAAATTGTCCACGGTGGAAAGGGATACCTCATTAGCTCTATCAATGACATTGATGTAAGGTCCACAGTAAAAATCTTGTGCAATAAGTTTCTACGTAAGATGAGGCCTACTAAATGCATTGCTGCAATAGTAGAGCTAGTAGAGCAGTGCACACAAGGAGTGCACATTAACTAGTCCCAGTTCCTAGTGAACAAATTGATGGAAATTCTAGTTGACACGCAGAAAATTCTCACGATAGAGTTCCACTACTCATGGCTTTTGATTATGATCTCATTTGCAGCCTAGACTCCTCCACTAGACTATCAACCCATGGAAATCCTAGTGGAGCTCCTTGGCACACAATTCTAGAAGCTTTGGGACCACAAGGACAGCAAGTGCAAGGCTGATACAAATATTGAATTCTTTATCCAAGGAGAAATACTTAGATAGATCAAGCACAAGTAGCATAAAATGTTCCCTACAACAGTGGCCAGGTATCCTTTCATTAACTTACATGTGGGGCTGCACAACATCATCTTGTATCCATACAATGACCCATAAATGTAGGAACTCTCGACCTTCTTCATCATCAAAGATGCATATATCGAGAGGGAAATCAAAGATTGGCCCAAAGAATGGATTATCCAGTGTATGGAGGTGCCTAAGGAGTAGCAAGCACTGCAGGGGGGTCCGCAGGAGAACCCACTCCAGGACCGCGCCAATACCAACGACCAGGAGCTTCAAGATGATGCCCAGGGAGAAGCATAAGAAGAAGAAGAAGAAGAAGAAGAAGAAGAAGAGTGAGACCCACCCAACGATGGAAAAGAAGACACCCCTACTGATGAGGAGGTGCATGCCGAAAGGACCAAGAAAAGAAATGGCAAAGATCCCATGGAGGAAGATGTAGGAGCCTCGAGCATACCACATAGGAAAAAGCATAGTGCTAATTGACCCCAATTCATGAACATAACAGAAGAGGATCCAACTATTCTTAGAGAGGTGGTTGCAATAATCGAGTCCGCCTTGGGTGATATCACGTGCAAAAAAACCAATTGGTTGACTTCACTTAGTGCACAAGTTACCCAAATAGAAGAGGTCATTATAGAAGTGTGCAACACTGTGCAAGATGAGACCTATGGTGTAGACCCATCAGACACCTTGATGACGTCGATGCTGCTCCCACCCTTAAGAATAGAAATGCTCACGTAGGAATTTTCTACAAATGTAGCAGAAACATATACAACCGTCCATAGCTTGGACACATTAACCTTGGATTTCTCTAAGATGACATTGCTGAAAATCTATTCCATTCAGCATGTTGCAGCTACAAAGGTGAGAATCTAAGAAAATGCGGTTCCATATTAGGAAGCCAAAGAAAATAGGAAAGCAAAGGCACACAAACAAGTCATCAGGCACCAATAGGAAGACCTGGAAGCATAAGTGCAGAAGTAGGATTTACTAGAAGAATCCATAAAGGACGTAGTCACAGAACTATCAGATGATAAGGAAGAAGGCAAGGAAAAACCTTTGCACAACCTGAGGTGGTTATCCAAACTGGATGTAGATCTAAAGAAACAGGTTGAGGAATTAAAGACCAACCAGCACCCGAGCACACCCCCCGAAGTTGTGCAACAAAGGTAAGAATCATCATATCAAGTTGTTGGTCATCTTAGGGAAGCCAAGAATATCTGCATAGAGGCCATGGAAGCAATTGCTGCGGTATGGGAGAAACTCATTGAGAATGATACTATGGAGCAGCTTTCCTAGAAGGCGTGACAAGTAGACCTATATGTATTGGTGGTAAAGGCAGAAATTAAGAACCTTCCAACAACAGAGAAATTTGTCAAAGGATCTTAGCTCAAGAAAATCCGCGATAAGGCAAGAACACTACACGAGCTGGAAAACATGTGCAACAAAGAGACGATTGAGAAACAAGCCGAAGATGAAAGGGTGACAGGGCTAATTCACCCTGTCTGGCAAAGAACCGATGACTGAATGTAGGAAGTGGCCAATGCATCGTTGGAACACCCTAGCTCTGACCAAGTGCAGGAGCTAGAGCAATAGGTAGAAGAATCCCACCATGAGATAGAAAGGCTTACTCCCATTTTTGGCTAATTCCAATAGAATCTTGGAGGCACAAAACAATATGCACCAGAAGATGCACTAGAGGATGAGAAAGAAGAGGAAAAGGAAGAAGAAGTGGAAAAGGAAGAAGAAGAGGACAAGGAAGATGAAGAGGGAAAGGAAGATGAAGAGGACCAAGAAGAAAAACCTGAAGAAGAGCTGGAGAAAACAAAAGAAAAACCCATGGCAGTAGACTCTTCAGATGATGCCGAGGAAGAAATTGTATAACTCAATTTATGTAATCTAGAATATAATATTTTTTTTCTAACTATAGGATGAGCTCATAGTGCAAGAAACACTGCCAAAAAAAGAAAAAATAAAAAATAAAAACAAGTAACAAAATGCGCAAGAGAGGAAGCAAGAGAAAGGTGCACACGGAAAAAAAAATACAACAAAGAAATGACCGTGAATGTTGCACCACCTGCTATCTCCATTTCTTCTTGTCTCAGGATGAGCCACATGTGAGTGTTGGGGGCCTATTGGTCTTAGGGAAAGAGCGCAATAAATAAGTGCAAATGAAGAAACGTGTAAGAATTAGTGCACCACACAAGCACAAACAAGGAAAAGGAATCACGTGGTAGGAAAAGAAGAAATCTACGTAGACAATGAAATCTGCATGGACAAAGAAAATTGCGCGGAAGAGGAAATCTATGTGAAGAAGGGAAACTACATAGAAGGAAGATGCTTGCAGGGTAAAATAGTAGCACAAGTGCATATTAATGGTCAAAAGTGACAGGACGATCATGGGTGCTAAAGTTGGCTTAAGTCGGCGAATTCCACATGAGTGAACACATGCTGTAAGTAAGGTCGTTAGTGCCTCATGTCAAGTCATGATCGCCACAGCTATAGCCTGAGGGGCAGTTGAGAGTGACAGTTAATGGACTGTCTGTATTCATTCGACCCTGCGTGGTCATGTAAAACAGGAGGGATTCAATAGTTAGAGGGTTGGTGATTATTTATTTATGTTGGTTGTTTTTAGTCCTTAGTTTCTTTTGATGGGTTAATAGTGGGAAGACCTTTGAGGGGTATATTAGTTAGAAGTATGGAAGATGCAATCAGAGGTAGTGCAGTAGAAGAGAATCTCTACTAGGGATGTGCAAATGATAGAGAATTCAATCCATGCCATGTGCAGATCAATAGATGGTAGCAGTAGTTAGGAGAAATAAAGATAGAGAGCATGAGAGAAAGAAAGAGTCTGAGCAGAAAGCTAGATCTAAGACAGTCTACAGTTAAATGCAAGCTAAAGCCACCATACATTTCTCATGCCAAATGAAGAGTTCCTTGTGGTTTTTCCTGGATGGGTTTCCACATGAACTATCCTATGTGTTGATGATTGAATATGTATGGTTGTTTATGTTTACGATATAAGTCATGTCATGGTTGGACGAATGTTGTACTATCAATAGAATTCTGAATGCATGAACAGGTTAATATGCGTTGCTTCTGAGTATTAGTTTATGTTTACGGCACAATCAATATTGCGTGTCTATTATATTGTGCATGTCTATCAGCTTGCTTTTATATTATCTTATGTTTAAAGCACTAAGGTTGAATCTATGTTGCGCCATTAGTAGTTAATAAAATATATGCGTGGTGTGCGCTAGAGTTCGATGTAAATGAATCCATCCTCACGACTTGGTTGAGCTCCTTGGTCACTCGCCAAGGGACTATAATCCCTCAAAGAATCACAAAAACATGGTTCCGGTGATTACCCATCAAAGAGATATCTAGAGTGAGACTGCGCCTGCTTTGAGGGAATTTTTGACGGGGCTTTCTCTATCAGGCCAGTATCTCGGGTGTTTGTTTGGTTGATGGGCTACGTAGAACCTGGTTCGCATGAGTTAGGAGAAGTGGCCAAGAATTTGTAAGGGGTATGCATAAGTGGAAAGTAATGAATTTGAAGAAACTTATTCTCCTGTATCATGACTTGAAGCAATCATAATTTTTTTAGCACTGTCATGCCAGAAAAATTTCAAAGTATGTCAACTGGATGTCAAGTCTTCATTCCTGAATGGAAAACTAGAAGAAGAAGTATACATTGAAAAAACTGAAGGATTTCTTTTGTCAGCGAACAAATACTATGTCTGTAAACTAAAAAAATGCACTCTATGGTTTTAAACAATCTCCAAGAGCATGGTTTTCAAGACTAGAAAGTTACTTGAAACAATAAGGTTTTAAAAGAGGAGCCACTGAAAGTAATCTCTACATAAAGATCGAAGATATAAATATGATCATTGTTGTTTTCTATGTGGATGATGTCATATTTGGAAGCAATCTTCAAATCCTAAGTGTATATTTTGTCTCTGAAATGAAAAAATAATTTGAAATGTCAATGTTGGGTGAATTGACTTTCTTCTTGGGATCGCAAGTCTACCAAACAGACGAAGGAATTTTCACCTCTCAAACTAAGTACATCAAAGATATGTTGAAAAAGTTTAAAATGGAAGATTCCAAACCTATTGGTACTCCTATTTTCACCAGTTGCAAGTTAAGTAAGGATGATGAATCTTTGGAAGTAGATCATACTATGTTTAGATCCATGATTGGCAGTCTACTATATGTGACATCTAGAAGACCAGATGTGATGCAAGCTATTGGATTGGTGGAGAGATTCCAGTCAGCTCCAAAAGAAACACATGTAACAGCAGTAAAAAGTATTCTCAAATATCTAAAAAGTACCATGGAGTATGGTTTATGGTATCAAAAAGGACAAGACTTTGCCTTGAAAACATTTACTGATGTAGATTGAGTAGGAAGTGTTGATGATTAGAAAAGTACTAGTGGAGCAACATTCTTTCTAGGAGATTGTTTAGTATCATGTTCAAGTAAAAAACAATCCTTCATTTAACTCTCTACAGTAGAAGAAGAATATATTACTACTGCATCATGTTGCACTCAGGTTATTTGGAAGAAATAAACCCTATAACATCTACTTGTAAAATATAAACATTCAATAGTGATCAACCGTGATAACACTAGTGCTATAAAAATGTCTAAAAATCCTATCATGCATTTTGAGACAAAACATTTAACAGTCAAGTATCACTATCTAAGAGAACAGGTATCTCAAAAAGCTGTCATATTAGAATACATTGACACAAAAGAATAGATTGCTAACTGTAGCTAGGAAAAGGCCCTAGCTATGTGCTGCAACACCTACCTTCCGTCTATAGAAAGGAAGGATAGAGATTTTATGGGTGAAAGAAAAACCTGCAACAAGTTGTTAATGGAGAACCTGCAACACACTGTTAAAGAAATGAACAAGTAAAACCCTGCAATAAAAACGTTAGCAATAAACTAGCTTTGAGCAACTAACTTACAAACTAAACAACAAGAAAAAACCATTATACCTTCTATCTATGGAGAAATGGGCCACCATGCCCTTGCTCAGCAGGTTGCTTGTCTATAGATTGGTGCTTTGGGTAATGGAGCAAGTGGAGGAGAGGGATGAATGACTTGAGAGATGTGGGTCTCAAGAAACTCATATGGGCAGAGTAATGGTAGGCAAAGAAGGAGTGTTTTGAGAGTGACCCCGACCCTTGTATTTATAATAGTTTCTCAATTTTTAAGGTTTTAATCCCTTGCTTAGGGATTTAATCCCTTTTTAGGGTTTTAAGCCCCTTTCAGCCATTCCTTAGCTCCTTTTGGGTTCTTAAGCCCCTTTTAGGGGATTTAGCCCTTTTTGTGTTTTTGAGCCTTTTCAAGGGTGTGGGGATCAATGGGAGAAATAAAATGAATGTATTTGCATGGTGTAGGTCATGTTACCACCTAAATTGTACTTAGTGGTATTTATTAAGTGAGCCTAGTGAACCGGACAAGGATAACTTGTTTGAACTTCAAAAGACCTTCAGTCTTGCTTCTCGGAAACTTTGTTGTACTTTATCACATGTTCATACCCCCTCGGGGGAGTTGTAATAAATGTTCTAGCATGATAGTGTTTGTAAAAGACTCAGTATCTTAGACTTTATTTGTCAATCTGATCAGCCCTGGGTGTTTTTCCCCTTGGTTATTATTGGTTGTTGAATAAACGACTAATAATTTCTGAGTTTTTCACTCAATACCTCCAAAGTTGGGGTGGTTGGCTTGGAATTTAGGCCGATAGAGGTTATTGGAATCTATGTGTCAATGTATAAAAATGCTAGGCATTATTGTCGAGTGATATGAACATGTCTAAGTCCCCCTAGGTTTTAATTTTTTTAATTTTTTTAGTGTTTTTTATTAAAATTTAATTTTTCCAAAACATAGGTTATTTTTTAATAGTTTAATTGGAAAAATTGGTTTTGTAATAAAAGTGGGCTCGAAAGTCAGATTCAGTCATGTAGGTGCTCATTTTCAAGCTAAGAGCACCCAGTAAACCTATAGACCCACTTTTTCCTAGTTTTGAGTGATTTTCCATCACTCAGGTCAAAAAGCCCCAAAAAATCAATTATTGATTATTTTAATTAATAAATTGATGAATAATGGAGAAAATCCAAAATCCTAGATCAGTGGATTCTCAACCGATTTGATTAAAATCAGTCTCATCGGCACCAAACTGACTGGATCTAACAAATCCTTGATTGAAGGAGGTGATCTGGGTGGATCCAGAGTTGAACTTCATCTTCCTTTATGGGGAATTGTGCCCTCTCTCTCTCCTTCAGATGTGTGGGCTTTTCTGGGAGCTCTGTGGTTGATGATTCACTCAGCAGGTTGATGCGTCAGCTCAATCATCCCCCTGATTGACATGTAGACTTAGTGGAAGCTCAGTTCAGCTTCATATCAGGCATTGATGGACTCTCCTTCAGCTGCAGTTGTCTATCTCCTTGGTATTTGCACCCCCTCTGGGTTGGGGTTTCAAGTTTTTGTATAAATAAAGTATGACTGCCTCCTTTCCAAGTTAGTAAGAGTTGGATTGAGGAGCTATTACTATTGTAATACTGTGTAAAATCTTTTGCTATTGGAATAAAGTGAAGCTTTGGAGGCAAGATGGTGTCATGTCATTGTATGTATGGATGATCATTGCCATGTTTTACTGAGGTAACCTGTATCTATGTTCCTAACTTGTTGATTGTTTGTGGATTCATTCCTAAGATTGATAATAAGTTTATTATAATATTGATAGGAAAGTAGTTTGTTAATAATTTTATTGGCCATCTCTTTCTTTTTTGATGCATGTTTAGAGATCTAGATTCAAAATGTTTTATAAGTTTATATGCATGTTATTCTAAAATCTATATGTATGTATTAACCGGATCTCACAAGTATTTTGGCAAGTCTTTGGATTCAGTTGCAAGTTCCTAGCTTGGAGAGGATGCTGATATAGTTTTATTCTTCACTCTCTCCAAAACCATTCAAAGGAACAGTCCCTCGACATTCCACCAAAAAGATCCACGGTTGATCTTCAAGGCTTCCAACAACAAATGCTCTTCTTTTCCTCTTCCTCCAATTTTTTTCTGAAATAAGTCCGGTTACTTGTTTGCATCTTTAAATTTTTTTATATATATCAATATCAGAGTTTATTTTACATATATTTTTCTGCCTTAAAGATCATAAACTAGATCTCAGTCCTAATAGAAAATTTACAAGCATTCTAGATCTAGTTTTAGGGAAAATTGTCATTTTTTAAGGCTGTGAAAGTAGATATAAAGCTTGTTGAATGCATGTTTTTTTCCTTAGAATATAAAAATATATATTCAGCAATTTAAGTGATTCATATTGGTTTCCCCCAAATCAGGCCAAGATCCCAAGGAAATATTGCTTTCCTTGGTTTCTTTTCCGCTTCTTTAAAAACTAGTTTTAACTTAGAATTTTTGGGTAAAAAGTTTGTTCATCCAAAAGTAATTTCAAACTAATTTTGGGAATATTTAACTATAATAATATTTCTTGTTTTTATCAGGTGTAATAGAAAAGAGGAGGAGGTGCTGTCCAGAAATCATTTTTGGACCATTCGAAACCCCCAAGGGGGTCTTCGTCTTCCCAAAATTTCAAAATTTTGAAATATGTAAACCTTTGGTCTCATTCCATATAAGGACCAGGTGGATTAATTTTAGTTTTCTGATATTTTAATTTCTTCTAATAAAGAAAAATATTCTTGAATAGTCTCTTTCAGGCCTATTCACCATCCCCCTTGAGGGGATCCGCATCCGTTTCACGTTTTTGCATTTTTCCCTTTTTTCTGTTCTAGTTTAGTATTGACATGCAAGATTGTATACTTTGATAATATTTTTCATTATTCCATTTTTTCAATTCAAAATTAATCATACTACTTACCCCATGACTTCCCGATTGACCCGTAAGGCGAAAGAGATGCATGGTAGGACTAATTAGAAAACCAGTGTTGTGTATCTCTAATTCCATTTTCATTAATTGTTTTGATAATAATAATAAAACAAACCCCTCCTTGATTCCCTGATTGAGGTCCACTTGGACCGAAAGAGGTTCCTGGAGGGTTTTCTTTTTAATAAGAACACCTCTTTTAAAATTTACTAAAAATAACAAAGACTCCAGTGTGTATGCTCTGTACTTGGCTGCGGTTTGTCCAACCAGTCAAGATGCATCAAAATCACTTGAGTGACTAGATTAATTAGTATTCACCTCCGAAATTGACAAACCGTCAGGAGAAAATCCAATGCCTCGAACGAACTATAAATGGTGGCAAAATACCCAAAGGAGTGGGAACAACTGGAAAGTGACCTCGACACACCGATCTCTATCACACCCTAATGCGTGCGTTAGGAAAAATAGTCTCTAAGACTCTATTCTGGCCCACAAACACCTAGTGGGTAGCCATGAAATTTCACTTTTGGACATACTACAAGTACCCCTCGGGTATATCTAGAGTCCCCTTTTTGCCTAATTTAATTCATTCACATTCCGCATTAATTTAAAATCTACCAAGAGACATTTGCAAAACATTCATTCAAGCGCATGCAAGCACATTATTTTCTCTCTTGACTCCATTTAAAACACTGGTGAATTATTTCATCATTTCTTTCAATTATATATATATTGAGTGTCATTACTGTGCTTATCTGCTTTAAATCTTGCATCTTGTTATCTTTTGTTTCCACTGGTGAATTTTAGAACTCCTACACAACTTAATCAATATAACATCATCACACTAAGTAATTAGCCTTAGTATTTTAATAGGGCCTACCCCCCTTGTCTTCGTTAGGAGTTATCCTGAACGGAGGAGTCGAGAACAAGGTGACAGCCTTGATTCGAGACTTGCCCCCAAGGACACACCGAGTGGCTTGAATATTTTTGCCATGTAACCTAGGTATGTGAAAGGAAAAAACAAGTCATATAGAGCTAATCGGGTGATTTTTTGGGTTAACATATTGCCCCCTGATGTGTGAGGGTAGGAGCTCATCGTATGGCCGACGGACATCATAGGATTTTTTGGGGAGAGATGGTGCTTACTAGGTTGGGACATGGTGGATTTTGGTTTTTGTATTGATATTGGTTCCCATCAATGGGTGAGATACAAATAATGTCTGGCATGTATATGGACGAGTCAGGCATCCCCATGCTCGTAACAATGTCAAAAAAGAATAACGTGATCAAGGCTCCAAAATACAAGAGTTGATCATATACAACTAGTGTTACATAATGGTGGCCTCGATAATATGTTGAGTACAACACTGATATGAAGAACTGATACATCGGACCCATGGCATTCTCATGGAATGCTATATATTCATAACTGATGACCTGTTGAATCTGGAACGGTACATAAATGTGGGGACTTACTAACGAAGAGTCAGAGTCTCTATGGTATAATATGTTGCATCAATCATGAATCTATACAAAAGCACTGCTAGGGCTTCTGAACACTGTCTGCAACGCAACCCAGAAATCGCAAGGGACATGAACCTCACTAGGTCCTGTAATAGACTCACCAATTTGATAGATTCAGGTGACAACTGGGGTCTTCAACCAAATGATGCATGGATCAGTACCCTGTACAAATCTCAATGGTGCGATGATGTAGTTGAAGTTGAGCACATGAGGCACAACCACCCTGAGAGGCACTAAGGACTCCTCTCAAGTCTTCCAAGGAACTCAACAATGAGGTTAATGAAACCAAGATACAGGGACCTCTAGGTCTATCCTATGGAATATATACGTTTCCATCAATAGAGGAAGACCTGCAACTGACGAAGGAAATGGTGTTTCCTTGATAAGAAGTGCGAGCGGGGTAACGAAAGATGTGAGACAATCTAAGGACTTACACACTGAATGGAGGGGGGAGATGTGTAGGGAGAGTGTGGTGGAATCAAAATCCCTTTGTTCAGAGTATGACGGTAGGGTGGACCATGAAGCAAATGCAACTGACTCATGGGAAAGGGATCATGGACGTAATACCGGGAATGTTACTACAGATGGGAAATACTTGGGGGAGGTAGACACTTTTGGTATTGATGGGATCCAAGGAAGACTCATCAAAGAATACTCTAAACAAAGGCAACTGAAATGGGGAAATCTATCGAACTGTAACATGTGGGGTGGTGTCTAAGGGCACCGTTATGCTAGGATATCATGGATTTTCAGTGAGCCCAAGAAAGTAAATGATCGATGGTGCTTCCAATTTTAGAGAGTCTGAAAGCATGAAGAAGACTCCAACAGGGTCTCTTTTTCGTTGATAGTCTCATGTTCCTGAAAAAGGTTAAAAGTATGCATAGGAGAGCTCTCCCATCCTTTGAGAGGGTGGCAGACTTCTTTTCCATTCGTAGAAAAATCAGTCCGAAAAAGGTTAAACCTGTACTGACTAGACGGTCATTCAAATACTTTTACGAGCATGAACAAAACCAAGTTTTGGTTGGCAATATTTTCTTTGTGAGAAGGCTGTAAAAGAGCTTAAATATAACCCATGGTGAGCTTTTTCGTAGAGTTCAATCCCAATTCCCAAGAAATCATAAAAGGATGCAAAGGGAAACATTATTGGCTTGAGTGTTCCAAGGTGGTCCTTTTCATATGGTAGTCTACATAGTCCGTAAAAGGAGATAAATGAGATGATGTAGATTCCATTTCCTATACTTTAACAAGCAGGAAAGGAAGCAACAACGCTCGACAATATTTTCATTCTTTTAGGAGTTAGAAAAGAGCTTAATAGAAACTCCATTATGGTCAACTAAGCAAGGGGGCACTAGTGGTGCCCTCTTGTGGGACAATGGATAGTGGTCAAAGGTGGGCACCTATGCAGTATGAATGGAGCGGATGGCTTGTGAACATTCCAATACATATCGAGGGAGACTCACATGATGGTGCACAAATTGGGGTGACTTTTGGGTAGTGGCCTGACAATCATAGTGAGAGCACGAGAGAAGGGTCTCATCGAAAGACAAAGGATGAAAAACTAAACCAGGTGATGCGAATGGCATCTCAAACTGTCTCTGGATGACTTTGACAAGCAACTAGTGATGCTACCCCTGGTGTGGTGGTGCATGGGGAAAAACTAGACAAAATGGAGGCCTATGGGTATGAAGTTAGTGCTTATTTATTTGTAACTTTAGAATGTATTCACCTATATATCTCATGTCTTGTACCCCGATGTTTATTCCGGGAAGTGTCTGTAATGTAATTGAGTCATGTCATGCCCTGATGTTCCTATCAGGAGATTCAATAATGTAAACAAGTCATGTCAATTCATTATGGGTAACCTTCCTATTGATCAAGGGTTAAATTCCCCATAGTTGTGGGACCCTAGGGTTATTAGACTCTCTTAGAGAATTTGGCCCTAGTGAGTTATTGTCAAGTTAGGAATTAGTATATATAGAGAGTGAGCCTCTCTATTTATCACACATTTCACTCACACTCAGTTGTAGCACATAAATGAGAGAGAAAAAGTTGTTGGGGCAAGAGAGAGAGAGACTACTACCGTCGGGATATCATCTTACTGTTTTGGGGTTTTTATTTTGGTGTTGATTCTATCTCTAAGGAAGTTGCAGGGTTTTCTCTGTTATGGTTTCCCCAAGGATTTTTTTTTTGTTCATCGTCTCTTATGTTTGATTGTTGTGCTTGTTATTCTCTCAGTTAAATATCCCAAGATAATGCTAGCTTAAATGATAAAAATCTAATATGGTATTAGAGCTAACCTAAGAAGAAGACACTATGCAGCTGTAGAAACTAGGGATTCCTACTTTTTGGATCTCTCTCCATAGATTTTCAACAAAAGAAGGTTGGGCTAACTGTCCTCTCTAGGGTGCAACTTTTGGTCAATGCAAAATCTGATTTTGAGCTTTTTCAATTTTTGACCCGACACTACTACCGAAAACTAGGGCTTTTCACAGAAGTGGAATTTTTGAGTGACCCCAGGCCTGGATTGATATCCTCCTCAAAATCAAAGTTTAGAGATCAAGATCAAAGCTTTTGGTTGGACAAAACTATAGGAAAGTCAAACCCTAATCTGCTCCTAAACCAACTCTACAGAAATTCAGCTCCAGATCCAGATCTGACATCATAACCTGGTAAGATCTAAATCTTTTGTATTTCCATTTGAAGTTCGCAGTTAATATATCTCATCATATCAAGCTTGATGAAAAGCTTGAGGGAGATGATAACTTCTGAGCCTGGAAGTATAGGATCTCCCTGGTCCTGGAAGAAAATGAGTTGGACTCCTACATCAATGAGGAGATTCCAGTTCTAGAGGGAGATGAGGCTAAGGCCTTACACAAGAATAACTTGGTCATGGCTAAGAGAATTATTTCTGATTTAATCAAGGATCATCTCATACCACAGGTGTCCTCCCTAAATACACCTAAAGCTATGTTTGATTCCCTGACCAAAATTTTTGAAGGAAAGAACATAAACCAAAAGATGACTCTGAGAAACCAACTGAAGAATGTAAAGATCCAGAATGTAGAGACCATCTAGTCTTACTTTACAAGGGTCTCTAAGATGAAGAAATAGTTGGAAGTAGTAGATGAAGATGTAGAGAATGTAGAAATTGTGATGACTACCCTGAGTGGTCTTCCTAGGGCATGGGACTCTTTCATTCAAGGGATCTGTGCCAAAAAGAAGCTAGTGAAGTTCAGTAGACTATGGGAAGAATGCTCACAAGAAGAAGCTCGAATAGTAGCTTGAGAAGAAAAGATGGGAAATGAATATCAAACTCTTAGAGTCCACACCAAGAAAACCAAAAGGGACCATCATCACTCCAAAGGTAAGCATTCACAGTCTAGAAGAGATCTGTTTACTATTAGATGTTACACTTGTGATGAGAAAGGACAGATATCCAAATACTGTCCTAAAAATGAAGGGAACTCTCAGAAGAAAAGGGGAAACATGAGAAGACATCATGCTCATGCTGCATATGATGATTATCCTTCCACAAAGAGAATTCGACAAGAAAATGACGATTCTTCAAGTGATGAAGAATATGTGTTGATCTCTGCTCTCACGAGAACTATCTCACATGGAAGCAATGATTGGCTTATAGACATTGATGCTTCCAAACATATGACGGGATTCAAAGAATCCTTTTTGAAACTATTTGAACATGAGTCACCTCACAAGGTGAAACTTGGGGATGACTACCAATATCCAATAAAAGGTAGTGGTGAATCCTTCTATAAGCTAGACTCTGGAAAGTCTATGAAGATGAAGATGTATTGTTTGTACCAGGACTAAAGAAGAACCTCCTCTCCATATCTGCATTGGATGCAAAAGGAATGAGGGTTGCTTTTGTAGATGACCAAGTTGTTATGTGGTAAAAGGGAAAGACTATTGATGATGGAGTATTGATTAGGGAAAAAGAAGGAGGCCTATACAAATTGAAGGGCCAACCAGAACAAGCTTTGGTTCATGACTCAATAGAACCAAATGAACTTTGGCATAGAAGGCTTGCACATGTGCATTATAGGGAACTATCACTTGCAAGAAAAGTTGTTGAAGGTATTCCATAAATGCAGACAAAACATGATGGTGTCTGCAAAGGATGTGCAAAAGGAAAGAACACAAAGAAGACATTTCCAAGTAGTGAGAGCAAGGCAAAAGGAATCTTGGAAATCATCCACTTTGATGTATGTAGTCCAATGTCATCCAGTTCATTAAGAGGGTATGTATACTATGTTTCTTTTATTGATGATTTTTCTAGGAATACATGGATATACTTTATGAAGAACAAATATGAAGTATTTAGCAAGTTCAAGGAATTCAAAGCCTTGATCGAGAAACGCACAAAAAAGAAGATCAATATTTTTTGATCAGATAATGGTAGACAATTCACATTGAATGAATTCAAATACTTATGCAAATATTCAGGGATTAAGAGGGAGTTAACCACTCCATATAATTCACAACGGAATGGGGTTTCAGAAAGGAATAATAGAACGATCATGGAAGCTGCAAGGGCCATGCTTCATGATTAAGATCTTCCCATGCATCTATGGACAGAAGCTACTATAACAACGGTGTATGTACAGAACCATACTCCACATAGAGTACTCGAGAATAAGACACCTGAAGAAGTCTTTTCCAGTAAGAAACAAAAAGTCGGCCATCTCAAAATATTCGACTATCCAATGTACATACACATTTCGAAAGAAAAGAGGAAAAAGTTATATCCTTCAGGAAGGAAGTGTATATTTGTGGGATACTCTGAAAGCTCGAAGGATTACAGAATATAATTCCCAGGATTCATGAAAGATCGACATCAACAGGGATGTAACATTTGACAAAGACTCGGCTTATAAAAAATCCAGAAAGAGACCCACTGAAGAACTTGAAGAAACAGATATACCCAAAATTCACGACACAACCATGAATGAAGAAACTCAAGAAGAAGATCGAGAATTATAAGAACCTCAAGAACCTGTAGATCCACCTTAGGAAAATAATCCTCATAAGAGGAAACCTGCTTGGGTATGAGAAGCTACCCAAGGTGTAGAAAGATATGGGGATCTAGAAGAAACACATAGAGAAAGGAAAAGAACCATGTCCTGTTCCAGTTATGTAGACTTATTATGTGATTTCATTGATAAAGAACCTTCCAACTATGAAGAAGATACAGAAAAGAAATAATGGAAGGATGCTATGATCAAAGAATATCAATTGATCACGAAGAATGATGTTTGGGATGTTGTCCCAAGACCTGAGGGGAAGTCTGTTGTGACTTCCAAATGGATCTATAAGATCAAGCATGCTGCAGATGGTAGCATAGAGAAATATAAAGAAAGATTTGTGGCTCATGGTTTTTCCCAGAAAGAAGGAATAGATTATGAAGAAACCTTACTCCTGTAGCCAGATATACTTCATCAAATCAGTACTTGCTTTAGCTGTAGTAATAAAGTGGAAAGTACACTAGATGGATGTCAAGACAGCTTTCTTGAATGGTGTAGTAGAAGAAGAAGTATGTGTGGAACAGCCACTTGGATTTGAGACACATGATAGATAGACCCATGTGTGTAAATTAAAGAAATCCCTGTATGGTTTGAAACAGGCACCCAAGACATGGTACAATAGAATTGACAGCTTTCTATCCAGCCTGGGATTTACCAAGAGTAAAGTAAATTCCAACCTTTACTACAGGGTTGAAGAAGGGAACCCAATGATACTCCTACTTTATGTAGATGGTTTGTTTGTAACAAGAATGGATGGTTTGATATCTCATACGAATAGGAATCTTGCTGTCGAGTTTGAAATGAAAGACTTGGGTATGATGCACTATTTTCTTGGCATGGAGGTGTGATAGAATGCAGATGGAATGTCCCTCGGACAAGGGAAGTATGCGATAGAGACCCTGAAGAGATTCGAGATGATGCACTGCAAGGCCATGACCACACCTATGGCATTGAACCTGAAGCAATTGAGTGATGCTTCATTAAATTCGGTTGATGCCATGATGTATCGTCAAATGATTGGGTCCTTGATGTACCTGATGAATACAAGGCCAGATATTTGCTTTGTTGTGAACACCTTCAGCCAGTTCCTGACAGATCCAAGACATGTTCACTTGATTGCTGCAAAGGATATTCTAACGTACCTAAAGGGTACAATTGATTATGGGCTCAAGTATAAGGCTGATCAAAAGATTAACCTGGAGGGTTATGTAAACTCAGATTGGGTAGGCAGTGCCATCGATAGGAAGAGCACTTTAGGGTGCTGCTTCAGTATGGGATTAGGTGTGATCTCTTGGTTTAGTAGGAAACAGTCTTGCGTGGAACTGAGTACAGCTGAAGCAGAGTATGTCACAGCTTGTTCAGCTAGTTGTGAGGTAGTATGGCTAAGGAAGCTAATGTCTGATTTATTTGATCTCCAGTTGGATGCTACTTGTATATATTACGACAACCAAAGTTGTGTGAAGTTGTCTAAGAAACCGATGTTCCATGACAATTCAAAGCATATTGAGATCAAATATCACTATATCATGGATATGGTGTAGAGAGGAGAAGTGAAGCTCCTGTATGTTGCAACGAATGAACAGATAGCTGATGTCTTGACTAAGCCATTGGCCAAGGTGAAGTTTGAATACTTCAGGGGGAAGCTTGGTGTTCTCCAGATTGAGGTTCCTTCCAAGAGGAAGTGATGAGTCTGTGTGCCCTTCTAACATGGTGAGAGGATTCCTTCCATGGTTAGATGTAAGTGTTGTGCCCTTCTGACATGGTGAGAGGATTGGTTCCTTCCATGGTTAGATGTAAGTGCTATTCCCTTATGACATGGTGAGAGGATTGGTTCCTTCCATTGTCAGGTGTCTATGTAGATCCCAAATTCATCAAGAAAAAGAGATGGATCTGTGAAGACAAATCTAGTATGAAAAAGAACTAGCTCTGTGTAGATCCCACATCCAGCATGAAAAAGGGATATCTTTGTGAAGATACATCTAGTATGAAAAAGGACTAGCTCTGTGTAGATTCCACATCCAGCATGAAAAAGGGCTGGCTCTGTGAAGACACATCTAGTATGAAAAAGGACTAGCTCTATGTAGATCCCACATCTAGCATGAAAAAGGGTTGGCTCTATGGCAACACATCTAGTATGAAAAAGTACTAGCTCTTTGTAGATCCCACATCCAGCATGAAAAAGGGCTGGCTCTGTGATGACACATCTAGTATGAAAAAGGACTAGCTCTATGTAGATGCCACATCTAGTATGAGAAAGGACTAGCTCTATGATGATACATCCACTATGAAAAAGAACTGGCTCTGTAGATGTGCATCCATCATGAAAAAGGGTTGGCTCTGTAGAAATTCCTGTGATGAGAAGAATCAAGAGATAGCACCCATGATGATGACCCAATGATGATCCAGATCCAGTGATGATGGTCTAGCAGTGATGATCCTGCAGTAATGATCCAGATCAAGTGATGATCCAGATCAAGATGAAGATGACTTGAAGATTAAGATAGCTTCAATATGAATATGAATTGAAGATGAAGATGACGAGAACTCATTGATGATCTAGATGATATAGAAAAGAAGACCCGTGCTGATAAAATTTTGTCAAGAGAATAACTTCCTAGTTAAGAGGGAGTGTTGATAAATTTTAAATTTTGGAATGTATTCACATGTATATCTTATGTCTTATACCCCGATGTTTATTCCAAAAAGTGTCTATAATGTATTTGAGTCATGTCATGCCCCGATGTTCCTATCGGGAGATTCAATAATGTAAACAAGTCATGTCAAGTCATTGTGTGTAACCCTCCTATTGATCAAGGGTTAAAGTCCCTGCGGTTGTGGGGCCCTAGGGTTATTAGACTCTCCTAGAGAAGTCGGCACTGGTGAGTTATTGTCAAGTCAGGAATTAGTATAGATAGAGATTGAGCCTCTCTATTTATCACACATTTCACTCACACTGAGTTGTAGCGCATAACTGAGATAGAAGAAGTTGCTGGGGAAAGAGAGAGAGAGACTACTACTATCGGGATATCATCTTACTATTTTGGAGTTTTTCTTTTGGTGTTGATTCTATCTCTGAGGAATTTGTGGGGATTTCTCCTTTATGGTTTCCCCGAGGAAAATATTTATGTTCATTGTCTCTTATGTTTGATTGATGTGCTTGTTATTCTCTCAGTTAAAGATAATGCTAGCTTAAATGATAAAAATATAACAGTTAGCTCAATGTACAACATGTGATTCATGTGGTGACACACAAATCGATGTGACTCCTAGTAATGGCCCAAGAAATCAGTAGGGAGGGAGGTAGTCTAAAGGTCATTTCTCGAGCCAGGAGCGTAGTGCAACTGGGGAGATACGAAGAGGCCTAGACCTTGAGTAAGGTCTAGGAACTTGAAAGGTATGCTTAGCATAGTGGTAGCTAGATCATATGTGAAACATACTATGTGAATCATACTATGTGAATGTGCAGAAGTGGGACTGGACCCTCCAGTGGGATTCCAGTGACACAGGGGCGGGGTGGATGTGTTAGATCCACCTGCTCATGCGAAAATGATGCAATGGAGTTCTACAATGGACTCACTATCACTATATGTGGAACAACAACTAGAGGGGGTCACTGACTCATGGTAAAAAATGATGTAAAACAAAAAATAAAAACTATGCCCCAAGTGCTTCATGGTGAGCAAGTCAAGCATAGGACCTCAAGCGAAGTAAATTGACCTTGCCTTGGAGACTCTGCAGTTGGCACAAAGTATGTGGGGGAAGAGTCTGGAATTCAATGGGAAGACCTAACTCCTCGCCATGGGCTAAGTGAAAAGGTGTAAAATTAGTGGTGATTTTAGAGATCTTTTTGTCATCGCGAAAGTGGTGTCGGGATAGATCAGGTGGATCTTCCACGAGCGAGGAGACGAAAGGACTATTGGAGTTAGAGATCATGTAAATGGTTATGGTGGTCAAGGATGAAACCAAGGGGTGGATATCCTCAATAACTGTGATTTCATATTCAAGGGAATGTTTTCAAAGATTTCTTAGGGCAGCTCCAAACTCGGCTAAGTCTTGGAAATGGCAAGAATAATGTCCATACAAGCCGCAAAGGGCACATGCATGGTTTGTCTCCAAGAATTGTTTTTGGATGTTAGCCTACTTGGGAGGACAACCATGGGGATGTTATTTGTTGAATCCATGGCATATAAGTGTGTGCGAAGCATGGGAATCTCAGGGAATTTTTGAGTTGAATGCCCTTGTACATCACACATGGCACAAGGAAAAGTATGCCGGGGTTCGGCTATCAGTTTGGTGTTCTTGCCCCTTGAAAGTTTGGATGAGGCATGGCTAGTGTGGGTACAAAAGGTGTTTTTTGTGGGCCAGGAGGGGGGCATGATGCAATTGCTATGGGTTGAACAAGAGTCAAGATGATGTGTGGCATCGAAGGTTGAGCAGGTGGGTCAAGATACCACACAGGAATCCCCAATGTGAAGTTGGGTAAGTTTAAGGTAGCCATTACCAGATTACTCACTATGCTGGATGGGGGAAACAGGAAGGGAATTGTGTGGAATGGGATGGAGCCCAATTAATTCCTTGGTGACTACATTTGGGGATGTGGCTGCAATGGGGGGTGCGGTTGCAATTGGGGCCGCGGTTGTGGTTGGGGCTACAAATGCAACTACAGTTGGGGCTTGGGTTCCATGGCGCTGGATGAGAGCATGAATAAATTTGTAGTCTCGCTTGGTGCTGGTGGAGGTGGTAAGGATGGGAAGGCAGTCGTCATGAAAGTGTCGATGAATAATCTTGGTCCTACAGCTGTCAAGGGAGGGACGACTATGTTGTCGATGGAGGTATTGATGGTAGGGATGACATTGGTTGGTGTGGCCAACCCTTACAGATTGTGGTAAGTTAGTTGGTCCACTGTCAAAATATTCCTATCATGGGGGAACATCATGAGACAGGAAATGGTAGATTCCATGGCTCGCATAACATACATGTAGCTACATCCTAGGAGAAGTTCGTAGTCCAACTAAGCATTGATGATTCCTATGTCAATTAGGACGGTCTTCCTTGCTAAAAAGATGGGTCATGCAGAAGGATGCCTTGGGCTCTGGTGGGGTGGCCATCATAGGAAAACAACATGGTGATCGATGGCTACAGGATAGGGAACCCAAGTTTCTTCCAGACCAAGGTTTACATGACGCAAGTGGATGCCCCCTCATCAACAATGCACCGGTGCACGACCAAATTTTGGATCGACACTGGAATCTGGAAGGCGATGGTTGATGGCATTCTGAGCTCTCCGTTGTCCAAATAAAATGTGATCAATCTAGAGTAAGAGGGATCTATAGCACTGAGGGTGGCTAGTAAGGCTTTCCACTGTGTTGGCAATGTTCTAAGTACCTAGAGAGTGGACATGGTCATAGGTGATTGGGCCAAATCGTCAACGATACTGTAGTTAAATACCATTCTTGTGGTGGTGTTGTTGGCAACGTGCCTGAAGGGGAGATGTGGACCTCTTGCTACCCCATAAATGGGAGGGGGAGGAAGGAGAATAGGTGCGTTGGTTGTGTTTGATGTGGATGTCATTGATGGGTTAGTGGTTTTAGTATAAAATCCATACTGGTTCCGCTTGGTCTACAGGTTGATCTCTTCAGTTGTCATTGCCAGCAGGTGATGTACCCTGTCTCTGTAGGAGGGGGAACAGTGGGGGCTACAGGGATAGGTTGGGGTAAGGGTGCATTTTCTACCAATCCTTGGAGTGGTAACCAGTTTTGGAGCACCATGGGTGGAGGGCCTAGTGGTGTTAGGCTATGCCATGTTTGGGCTACCATATTGTTGCCCTGCTGAGCTTCATCTTAGAGGTATATTTTGTCATGCCCCATGAGAAGACATTCATGGGTGTAGTTCCCATAGACGTTGCATAGTTCGCATGGGTGGGTGGTCCGCAATGGAGCATTTTTTCAAGGTGGATTGGGTCATTGGTTATTTTGTGCTAGCGGATTGACATCATTGTGGGGAGGGTTAGGTTGTTGTCCTCCTCTTTGGGGTTGGTTTTTACCCCGATTCCTAGCTCTATTATTTTTTCCTTGCCCTTGTTGGTTATTTGGGGCAGTCTGGTTGGGATGATTCTGCTGAGAAAATACTTGTACCAAATGTGTAGGAAGATCTAGGGCGGGGTTTGGAGCAGCTTGCACTGGTGGTGCATAGTATACTTGGGGGGCAGGAGGTGCCACAAATCTGGTCATCTATCCCGAATACTGTTGCTCCTACCAAGTAGGTGTATGAGCCTACTAATGTAGCAAAGGTTGTGCATAGGAGGTTCTGGCTCTAGATTGAGACATCATTTGCGAATAGTCGAGAGATTGGTTTGGGTGGGTAACACTAGGGGTGTTGTTTGAGTGTGGTGGCATCATAGGGTGTGTCGCATGGTGTTGGGATTGATGGGACATTGAGCCTATGATGCCTTCTATAGCATGGGATGCCCCTAGTACATCACAGCAGGAGGTGCCTGCATCGGGAGCATCTAGAATGATGGTATAAAGGTAGCAAGACTGTGTGTAAATCAGTTCAAACTATTGGGCCTTCAAGAAGGCATCTTCCTCTATCCGGGGATGCACGATGGCAATGTCCTTCGTTATGGGTGGTATCAAGGATTTTAGGCACCATTTGAGGAAAATATTGTCATCAAGTTAGATCTTGCACAGGCTACAATGTCGCCGCCACTCGTGAATGTGGTTGGTTATGTGGGTCGCAGTGTTTTGGCGGAAAGATAGCAAGATCTCCACCCCTTCTTCATATCCGTTGAGGAGTTGGAAATAATGCAGGAACATGAAGTCCAATGAGTTAAAGGCTGGGTACTTGGCTTGCGGTAGCTCAATTTACCATTTGGTTGTAGCACCTGCGAGGATGCGTTGGAAAATCCTAAGTCTGATCGAATCATATGCAATGCTATTTGATGAGCACCATAGGTGAAACATAATTATATGGTTTTGGGGGAACTTCCTTTCCTTCCCTTCAAACATAGGGATGTTTGAGGGGAGCTTGGTTGGCATGGGAGGCCAATGGGATTGATGGAAAATGGGGTCATTAGTTAGCCCGACCAATTTAGGTAAGTTGAGGAATTCCATGAATGAGAGGTTAGACTAAAGGTTGATGTGGGAAGGACAAATAATGGTAGTGGGTTTTGCAAGAGCATGATGTCCCTGAATGACTAGGGGAACCTGTGGTTTCCTTCCTGTAGTGGGGATAGTCATAGAGGGCCACTGTCCCCATGTATGACATGTCGAACGGTTTGACTGGTAAGTATGGGTGGAGGCAGTTGACTTCTGATAGTGCTAGGACCACCAAGAGGTGTGTTGGTGGTGGTGTGAGGTATGGTCATGGTTCCACTACCAATCACCAGTCTGGAAAGTGGATCCAAGTTTGCACCATCCATGGTGCTAGATGGTGCAGTGTGTAAGTTTGGCTCATATTGATATGAGTATGATTCTAAGTCAGAGGATGCGTGTCCTTCTGACGGTGTAGAGGGTTGTCGAGAATGGTCTCGACGGTGCTGGTCTAAAGACCCAAACTGAGGTGGATCACCTCTCAGGCATTAGGAAGAGCGTGGTGTGTTATCTCCCAAAATAAATTTGTTTTTATAGTATGAAGAATTCAAGTCATTTCATGAAATATTATAATATGACTAACAAACTGAAGGTCTCTGTTTATGCTATGGTTGGAGAAATTGGAAGTTTTAGGTTTTGGTGGCTTAAGTGGGGTTCTTAATAGCTCATTAGCAACCGAAAGGCTTTGTTTTGGTAGCTAACAGTTTAACACAGGATAAAGGTGAACCACCGAAAGTGGTCCCGAGTGAGTAAATGGTAAAAACACTTTCAGTGGCTTGGGCGAGACTTCAAATGAATCATTAGCCACCGAAAAGTGTTGCTTTTGGTAGCTTAGTAAACAGTTGAAGAAGGGCATTAACCGCCAAAAGCAGGCAAAAAGGAGTTGGGGAAAAAGAACTTTCAGTGGCTTAGGAGAAAGCTCTGATGTTTCATTATCCATCGAAAGGATGGGTTTTCGGCGGTTAAAAGGGATTTTAGGGGAGACCACTATTCCCTGAAAGCTGAGTTTCACCGTGACATGGGGAAAATGGTTTTGATGGCTTGGGAAAAAGGGTTAGCATTTCATTAGCCACCGAAAGCCATCTTTTCGGCAGCTAGCAAAAAAATTCTTGAAGACTGTTACCCACCAAAAAGGCAAAAGAGAGAAACAGTTACAAATCGGTCAAATCATACCCCTCCAGCCAAGTAGCGATCATTAAAGGGTGTGATAAACCACTGAAAGGATAGGAGGTTGCTTAACTACATGAGGAAATGAATAAGTAGGTTTTTATTGAAACTGATAAGAACTGATGTGATGAAACCCTCTCCATCTATCCACAGAACTGTAGAAAATCCTACCACATATCCAGGTTGATTTTGACATGATTGTTGGGCAAGGGGTCTCAAAAATATCAAATGGAGCCATCATCCTTTTACCTAAGCATCAATCATGCAACTAAAAGCTCTCATAATCAGTGCCCATCCTTTAGTACACTCCACCTTCAAATTGAGCATTTTGCTCCACCAGAAAATCGTCTCTGATAGGAAGCCTGCTAAAAGACACTATTCCATGGAGCTTGAGTTTTATTGTTGCAGGTACACAGGAGTAGCATTCAGCAAGATGAAGAAGGGAGGACCTGCTCTCAGGTAGGAGTTGGGATATATCAGCTACCTGGAGGCACATCCATAGGTCTGTCAATTGTTCAAAGATGCCAGCTGCTATAGGTTTTGTGAGAAGATTCAAGGTTCACACCAACAGGTGGCCAAGGCATTTTCCCTCTCCTTCGATGGCTCGAAGGTAGTCATAGGAAAAGAAGAATTCCTGATAAATGAAACCCTAATTAGTGAAGTGACTGAACTTCCTAGCATAGGAAAGAAGTGGTTTAATACCACCATACCAAAAGATGTAGAATTCAAATCTTACCTGAAGCCTGAGCATAGGGAGGTGGTGTGGAAGAAAAGTGTACCATCCTCCTGGCTAGAAGAGAGGTGGTAGAAACTGCTGAAGGCCATTCTGGTCTACATAACATGTGAAGGGAGATATAACAGAGCTATGATTTACCATTTTAAGTTGATGAACCACTTCACAGGGAGAAGCCTACTGAATTTTCATTTTTACTTACACAGGAGTTTGGGAAAGATGGCACTCCAAGTGAAGGCCCAACTAACCAATATTGCTGGAAGACAGTCTCATCATGGCCTTATCCAACTACTGATCCAAGAGTATCTAAAAAGGAGGAATATGGCATGGCCTTATTTCCTATTTTAGAATGGTTTTGAAACAGTCCTGCAGCTACAAGAAAAGGGGAAGACTCCTGCCAAAAAGTCTAGCACACTAAGAAGTGGGAAAGAAAGAGAATGGCTATATCCCCAGCAGTAGTAGAATAGCCTCCCTCCTCTTCCAAAGCCAAGAAGATTAAAAGAAACTTGGATTTCAGTGAGAAGGGATAGGAAGTTGCAACACATACTGAGAACATTTTGAACCTTCCCTACTCAGATTCAGAAGAGGAACAAGAAGAAGGTGCAAACCTAGCTTTACAGGTTGTAGAATAGATTCAAGAGCTACCATCACCTACACAGAAAGAGCAAGATGAACTAGTAGAGAAGGCTTCCTCTAGCAAGCCCAAGACTCAAAAGATAAATCAGTTGCTGAGGCAAGTGTATGAGATGGAAATTTTGGTTAGAGAAATAAAGAGGAATAATTCTATATTGACCAATAGGAACAAGCTACTCATAAATCTTACCTTGAGCAGAGAGAAAGGTATATTTTCCTAAAGAGACTAAACAAAAGATACCTAAAGGATAACACAAGATTGTATAGGATGATTACTCTTCAGAAACTGTAGTTGAAGGAGGCCAAAATAAACCCTAGCAGCTGCCTCACATTGGAAACCCTAGCTAAAGTTGCAATTAGCCTTCATCCTCCAAAAGCAAGCCAGGATGCTGTTAACCCTCCTGGCATAGAGCCTGCTGAAGAAGAAATCTAAGCAGATAGACTGGAAAAAACAATTTTGGAGGAAGCCTATGAATTTTTTAGGAATGGGGCTTTCATTGGCTTAGGTGGACATTGAGGTAGTTCATTAGCCACAGAAAGCATTGCTTTTGGTAGCTAACCGTTCCGATATTTTGGCCTCTTAACCACCGAAAGCAAACAAAGGCATAAGATCAATTTTTGACACGTAGGACCAGTTTTGGGTGAACATGGATGGCTCAAGGACAAATTATAAAGATGAAGTAAGATAAAGAAAACATCAGGGAAGGTATGCTTCAATTTTGCTATGACATAACAGTAGAAAAGGTCACCAACACTCAGTTGTCAAAGTGAAACAGTGAATTAACCAGCAGAAGACCAGTGGCAGTGATTACTAGTACTTACTTTAGTTATCAGAAGGTTCAAACAGTGAACAAATTCTACAGATAGTTAGACTAGTAGTTAATTAGGGTTTTTTGACCTAATTATGCAAAAAACAATTATTTTATTTATTTTTATTAAATCAAATCCAACTTTTTAGGATCTGAGTATTTTTGTAAAGGCTATAAAGCCTAAGACTTATTTTATTGAAAGGGTTTGACTTCGGGGACTTGTAGACCATTGCTATTGTCAAGCTTCTCATATTGCTCATGACCTAATATAATCTCTTTTGTTATCATATGTTTAGCTTCCATTTTCTGTCTTATTTGTGCTTATGCTTGAATGTGTTATTCAGGTTTTATTTAGATTAATTCATGTCCTATAGCTATCACCCTATTGGCACATTGATGTGATTTGAATTATATGTGCTTTCCTTGTCATGATTAGCCATTTATATATATCTGTTTTATGTATGAATCTGCCAGTATGATAAGTTCTCCATCTCTACACCATATTGTCAACCTCTGAACAGTGTTAATTAGAAGCCTTATCCCTGATTGAGTTTCATGCATGTCTTGAGAGTGTGAGGTTTATAGGTCACCTAACTTGATCCACTTAGAAAACCCTAAAAATACTTAAGTTACCAGGCATCCTTGAGTTGCAACATAGAGGAGTTTGCTTGAGTGATAACGAATTGGCACCATTGCTGGGGAGAGGAGACTGAAACTCAGCTTCCCTGGGAGATGACATATATCCATGCTTTGATGATAGAAAAAGATTGGACACTATTCTAGTTGTAATCATCTATCTGGAAACTCCATTGAAATAAGGTGGCTTCAATAATACCAAGTACCGGAGAAAACACTAAAGGGACACCAATAACACCGGTTTCAGATCTAGAAGAGATTCTGAGAAGAGCTAGGTCTTCACTAAGGCAGACCAGCAGTGCTGCAAAGGAAGCTACATCAGGTATTCCAAGAAATATTTCTGCTATCATTTCTTCTGTTGAAACACTTAATTCTCAGGAATTTATAAATACATCAAAAAAATTTAGGGTTTGCGCATCTTCAAGCACTGCTGCTTGTGAAGATCCAATCCTTGGTGACTCCACTGGGATAAGTTTACCACCACCACCTTCTCAGCTACTACCTCCATCAGTACTACCTTCCTCCACCTTTTCCATACCCATTTCTAATATGGTTTCCCCTCAATTGACCAAAATGAAAAGGATCCCGGTAGCTAGGTATTCCCCCCTAAATTTGCCTAACCCTCTCTCAGCCATGCCCACTAGAGACTACTTTAAGTACATGCCTAAGTTCATAGGAGAGGGATATTTCACATCTGAAGAACATCTAGAGGCATTTTACAGTTATGCTGAGAAAATTAATATAGAACAAGAAGATGTGTGGACTATCTTTTTTGTACAAAGCCTAGATGGTCAGGCTAGGAAATGGTTCAAAGAATTGCCTGCTGGATTAGTAGCAGGCATTGAATCCCTAGATGACATCTTTCTAAAACATTGGGGAGAGAGGAGAGACCACCTCTATTATATCACATAGTTCAACAACTTGAAAAGAGAGAATGGGGAGTCGGTCTCCAACTTCACCAAGAGGTTCAACAATATGTATAGCAAGATCCCCACTGAAATCAAGCCCATTGATACCTCGGTGAGGATAACTTATGCAAATGATTTTGACTCAGATTTATGCCTTCTTCTCAGAGAAAGGAGGTATACCTCCTTATCACTCATGTAGGATGCTGCCCTAGAGGTAGAATCTAACATGGTGGCATCTCAGAAGGTCAAAGAAAAGATAGATAGGAAGAAGCAGCTAGAAGACCCTACTAGGGCTTCTTCATCAGAGAACAAGATTGAAAAAATGACCAAACTGTTAGATAACCTGACTACTGAAATGTCTAAGCTAAAGGACTGAGGACATACACCTGTGAGGGGTAAAGGGCCAAGTAATTTTGTTCCTCAAAACCCTAATTTTGTCCCTTATAGAACAGGAAACCCCCCAGTTCAGATCCTCATAAGGGAAAGGAATCAAGGGGAATATCAGAGAATTAGGGCTCCTTTTCAGAATGTTGTACTAGAAGAAGAGCCAAAATTCATTGAGGAAGAAGGAGAGGCTGAAGAACACATCCACTATATCAAAGATGAAGTTGACTATTCTTTTCTGACATAGGTAGAATATGAGGAATCCCTAATTGATGAGCAGATAAGTGAAGAAGTAGTATATCAAGGTGATGCTCAAGGGGGGTATAATATAAGGTCTAGGCTGGTTGCTCCTCCTAAGAAGAATGTTGTTCCTGTAAAACAGCCTGCTGCACCAGCTAAAAAGGCTACTATTTTACCAAAGAAAATGGCTGTCATTTCCAAACCATTACGAAAACCAGCACCTTCATCAAGCCCTGACCATGTCCAACTCAAAGATCTAGTACATGAGGTAAGGTTTCCTGATAAACTACATTATTCTTTCAACCTTGAGTCATAGATTCAGAAATTGAGGATCCCTTTCCCATTAATTGAGCTAATGAAAAATGATGCATTCAAATCTTCCATATTGAATTTTCTTCAGCCAAAGGTACATATTGATACTGACTTTGTAAATATGCAAGATGAAAAACCTATTCTAACCCTAGGCCCTATGATTGAAGACCTAAAGGATTCATGCCCACCTTTCTACATATCCTTGAATATCCATGATAAATTCCTTCATAACTATCTGCTGGACTCAGGAGCTTCCCATAACCTAATGCCAAAAGCTGTGATGGATGAGTTTGGTCTTAGCATTACAAATCCCTACCATGATTTTTTCTCCTTTGACTCTAGAAAGGTCAAGTTCCTGGGCCTCATCAAAGACCTTGTTGCAAACCTATCTTAGCTACCTTCAAAAAGCATCATGATGGACATTGTAGTGACTGATATCACTCCCAAATTTGGTCTCTTGCTGTCTCAATCATGGATTAAAATGATAGGGGGAACCCTTCATATGGACCTTACATATGCCACAATCCCCATGTTTGGAGGGGAGACCAAGAGGCTTTACAGAGAAAATCAGCTTTCCTACATCATAAGCAATGAAAGGAATTCAGTGAACCACCCCATCTATGCAGTAGACACTAATTTTGGATCATGCATTTTGCAAATAGATGATTCTCAGCAAACACTAGTCCAGCTTACCAAGCCCACCTTTCAGCACCCCGAAGAAGTACCACGACAGTTTGGAACATGTATTTTGATGGGGCTAGCAATGAAAGCTCAGCAGGTGCAGGTGTAGTATTGATCTCTCCATCCAAAGAGAATATTCATCTATCTTATAAGCTTGACTTTAAAACCACTAATAATATAGCAGAATATGAAGCCTCGCTACTAGGAGTTAAAGCTTCCAAGGAGATGGGGTCATGTGCATGAGAATATTTGGAGATGCAGACCTTATTATACAGTAGGTCAACAACACTTTTCAAGTAAAAAATGTCAGGTTGAAGGCCTACAGGGATGAGGTATAGAAACTCAGAGACTCCTTTATGTTTTTTGAACTGTCATATTCACCTAGGGATTTGAATCACCTGGTTGATTCCCTGGCTGTCTCTGCAAGTCTGTTTGTTCCTCCTTTACCTCCTAAGCTCATCTATGATGTTTAGGTCAAGTATAGACCTTCCCTGCCAAATAATGTCAAATTTTGGAAGGTGTTTGAGAATGGTTATGAGATTAGTAAATTCCTTCAGCTAGTAGATGAATTCTATGATATACATATAGATCAGGAAAACCTAAACATGGAGGAATCCCAATAGCTCAAGTTGAAAGATAAAGTAGTTGATCAGAATATTGTCCAGTTACATAGAAATTATATGCCTTGGGGTCTAGTACCTCTAGAAGATCTTTTTGGTCATAATGACATCCCTTTCAAGCCTACCAAAAAGGAGCAAGACCCTGCTATCCAAGAGAAAAACATAGGTATCCAAAGCCATCCAAAATTGATAAATCTATCCACTGAGATGACTACTGATCAGAGGTACAAATTTTGCATCCTGATAAAAGAATTCACTGATATATTTGCTTGGGAGTACAGTGACCTAAAAACCTATGAAACCAATATCATCTAGCACATGATTCCTTTGGAGAAGGACACCATCCCTTTCAAGCAGAAGCCGAGATCCATTAGTCCTCTCCTACTACCTATAATTGAAAAAGAAATCCATAAGCTCCTCAAAGCCAAAATCATAATCCTCCTTAGGTATTCCAACTGGATTGCAAACCTAGTGGTGGTAAGGAAGAAGAATGGGGAAATCAGGTTGTGTGTGGATTTTGGAAACCTGAACAAATGTTCCCAAAAGACAACTATCCACCGCCCAAGATGGAACACATGTTGCAAAGAGTCTCAGGGGCTAGTTTCATGTCATTCCTGGATGGCTTCTCTGGATACAACCAAGTTGTTGTGCACCCTGATGACCAAGAGAAGACTGCTTTTACCACCCCCTGGGGAACTTTTATGTATGCTAAAATTCCATTTGGGTTGATGAATGCTGGGGATGATTTTCAGAGAGCCATGGACCTAGATTTTGTAGGGTTTGTTACCACCTAATTTGTACTTAGTGGTTTTTTATCAAGTGAGCCTGGTGAAACAGACAAGGATAACTTGTTCAGACTTCAGAAGACCTTCAGTCTTACTTCTGGGAAGCTTTGTTGTACTATATCACATGTTCATACCCCATGGGGGAATTGTAATAAATTTTCTAGCATGATAGTGTCTATAAAAGATTCAATATTTTAGGCTTTATTTGTCAATCCGATCAGCCCAGGGTGTTTTTTTTCCTTGGTTATTATTGGTTGTTGAATAAATGACTAATAATTTCTGATTTTTTCACTCCATACCTCCAAAGTTGGGGTGGTCAGCTTGGAATTTAGGCTTATTGGGGTTATTAGAGTCTATGTGTCAATGTATAAACATGCTAGGCATCATGGTCGAGTCATATGAACATGTCTAAGTCCCCCTAGGTTTTTTCAACTTTTTAA